>JXPQ01016265.1:12624-28252 GCA_001014675.1 Ephydra gracilis
AAAAAAAAAAAAAAAAAATATAGAACTCACAACGAGAAATGGAATGAAACAAAAAAAAAAAAAGCACATGTCATTTTTATCCAATCAAACCCACATTTAATAAATGCATTGAAAATATTAATTTTAATTGAATAATGAGATTTCGTTAGATTTATTTGATGATTTTGGCTAATTTTGTGCCTATGATTCGTATACAATCAGTTTTAAGCAGACGTATTCACCAAATTAATTTCAAATACCTTTAAATAACTAAATTTCGTGGATTATTATAGATAATTGTCTTAAAATTCTATTTTCAAACCACATAAGCTGACTTGGGATAACTCGGATTTTCAAAAATGCTTAGTTGAAACCAATTACCAAATTGTATTGCAATAACAAGACTTTAAGGCTGCAATAGACCTAAGGCGCCAATTTCTGAGCGAAAGTATGCGAGCGGATCGTAACTTAATTCTAACTTTGATTTAACATTTTTTTAGAAGATATGTGTGTCAAACTGAATCTTTGCTTGAGAATTGACAGACGAATGGACATGGCTAAATCAATTTCTGTGGTGATGTTGACTCTATCGGCACTCATTATGAAAGGCCTTCGATCTGTCGTTCTATGAGTGAGGTAGCTGAAGTTCGGGTTTGGATGCTGTAAGATCAAATTGGAAATACATCGTATGCACACGATGTTTATAAATGAAATTAGTGAACGCATAGATGAAAGTTATATTGCAGTTAACCACATTTTTGTAAAGATTGCGATGGAGTCTCTGTGCATTGGCGATGCCTATTTAGGTCCATTCTTGCTCATTATTTGTAATTTCATGCCAATAAAGTATTTATTTATCGGCTCAAATTCCGGTTCTGTCACAGGGATTAGCATTCAATGTTATTTTTTAATTATTAACAATTATATTATTGTCCACATTATTATGTAATAGGGGTTTGTTTATTTTCTTTGCATGTTGAGATTTTCATTAAATAAAATCATACCAATGATGAATAACGGGAATGATCGAATATTGAATACGATAAAAATTTTAAGAAATATGCTTCTCGGGAGCAGACTTAATGTGGTCGTACGCTAATACTACCTACTGGACTTAATTATCATACAATTTTTTCCAGCATAAGGAATCGTAAAATTCATCCCAATGATTACAAACCATGTTGTAATTCACAATATGATAATCGAGTTTTGGATAGTTATTGAGTGCATACCACGAATTCCATAGATTTGGACTAATTCACTTGGTTATAATTTTTTGTAGATTGTGATGACTGTAAGACAAGTCTAGCATATTTTAGTCGGTCCAGGCCCACAGTGTTATAAACACAGCAGATTTTCAACTGTTCAAATCTGGCAATTTTCTTGTTTCTCTTTTTATTATTTCAAGCCACAACAATTATCATCAGATGTTAAAATGGTTATGACACATCATTGAAGTCTTCAGTCTTATAGGCACAATAATACCCAAAATCATGCCAAAAATATCTACTGACGATATTGCTGGTTTGTTCCCCACGAACACTTAGGGCATTCAGCACTGCAGTATAATATATTTGCTTTCCACCGTATGCTGGTAACCGATGATGCCTGATTACTCGTTGTAAGAGTTATAGACGTATAACTAGTCTAGAACGTATATATAAAATAAATCGTTGTTTTGGAAAAGCACCAAGTTTCTGTTCTATATTATGTGCAAAGTGTCTGGTTATTTATGAAATCGTTCATGTTCTAAAGCACATTTCAAATGGAACAACGATGCAGTATGAAAAAACACGACGCACACCACAAAATATGCACTACACAAATAAAAAAAGCAGTCATTTAATACCAATAAAAATCCAATATCTCTAAAAAATAAATGGTATTAAATATATATTATTACTTTTTTATGTATTAGTTAAAATTTTTTTCATTTGAATGTTTCTTATTTAAAAAGAACTCAAAAACGTTTTCGGTGTTTATTCAATTTTTAATAACTGCGCATATGTCTGAATTTAGCGATTGAAATTTTAGTTTTTAGTTTCGCACTCATACATATGGCGATATTAATAAAATAAAGCTAGATGAATTGCTTGCAATGTGACATAGATTGAAATATTTAAACTCACCTCCTTTTTCGACTTGAGTTCTTCGGAATTGAAACTATTGAGCAACAAGGCCAAGAACAAATTCAATACCATAAAATTGCCCATAACAAGTGTTGGTAGGAATATAGCGAAACATGTCGAAGCACCTTGCTGTAATTACAAAAATTATTTAAAAATCTTAGCTACGCTCTAAAATTACATCAGTAAAAAATTATAAAATAAAGCTTTCAAATAGCCACTCGATTGCACTTTTTAGAACTCGTCAACTTGTATCAATTTTGGTGATTTCCGGTGTCTGTACCGAATTTCGTTCTTTCATAGCGACACTTGGGTTTATATCGATGTTGATGAATGTTAGGTTAAGTGCAATGCAAGTTTGTGTCAATTGTGACAATTTCTCAAATTTATTTGCAATTTTCAATCTATCTTCGGACTTGCCTGGTACCAGAAATTTCGAAAAGCAGACTCATAGAGCATTGTGTTGTGTGGAGAAGGATACAAATCTCTTCTTTAAAACCCTTAAATGCAGCGATATCCGATGATAATCGATTCTCTCTTTTCCAAGACTACGAGCACCAAGTATGGATCGGCAATATATCAGAAAGTTCAATGACTGCGACTCAATAGATTTTGATTTGTTTTTAACTGCAGACATTTAATTGGAATGAAGTATGGCAGTTTTTGCTGAATCTAAAGTGCTACTAATGCTAGGTATATGAGATTTGGAACTACCACGCAACACTCCACGAAACAAGAATTCAGTATTCAGTATCAATTTAATTTAAATTCCTTGCGAAGACTTAGACTGTCAAAAATGGATATTACTTAAGTAGTATGCTTTGCTTTTAAAATATCTCTATAAAATATATACCAAAAAAAGCATGTCGGAGCAGTACATATATAATACAATGAATTGTTATTTCTGACTATTTAAGCCAGTCGACTACTATAAAGACGAGCAGACTCAAGTGAGGTGAGTTGGCAATATAGGAACAAGGGATGTAAAATTTGAAATATGATTACTTTTAATACAATTTTTAAAATGATTCAGTTTAAGTACTTACTTCTTCTTCAGCTCGCATGCAATCCCAAAGTGGTTCAATCCATTCTCCACATAAAATGCGAAATATCATCATAAAGGAATGGAAAAAATCATTGAAATTCCACCTAGAGGCATTATTACAAATTATACATCAATTGATTAAGAAAATATATATTTGACATACCTTGGCACTGGGTCAGGATCAAATTTTTCAGGTGTGTAGTCTTTTGAAAACAATTGCATACCGATCACAGCAAAAATATAAATTACAATAACTAATATTAATGTAAGATTACCCAATGCACCTATTGTCGATATAATGATACTGAGTAAAACCTTCATAGTTGTCCAAGACTGTGCCAATTTCAACACTCGCAACTGTTACAATTACAGCATGATGAATGCATGGATGATTTTAAAAACTTGAAATACTTGCGTTGCAATAATTTATAAAACTTACCAGTCGTAAACCTCTTAAAACACTAAGACCATCTACTAGTTCAAATATAATATCCAATAAACTTGCCGTTACGATAAGCAAGTCAAATATGTTCCAACCGCATAAAAAAAACTCCTTTGATAGCGCCATTAATTTTACAATACATTCGAATGTAAAAATTGACGTGAAAACCTGCAAATTTAAGATTTAACAAAATATTACTGTCGGCAATTATTATCATGCAAGTACTTCAAAATGTACAGTCAACGCACATTTATTCCTTAAGAAGACATTTTAAGATTTAACAAATTATTACTGTTGGCAATTATTATCAAGCAAGTACTACAACTTATACATTCAAGGCATATTTATTCCTTAAGAACACATGGAAGCGGTTTCAGAAATACCAATTTTTACAAAACCGATGATTTTCAAAATAAATGTCTAATTCACACTTTGTTTAAAGTGGTGGTACAGAAAAAAATAAATAAAAATAACAAATAAAATTCTTTGGTTTTGCTAAACACTCTCTCTTTTAAAACACATATAGTCATTGTAATCTTCACAATAATGACCTTGCCTCTATACTAGAAATAACATTTAATAACGCAATATCATTGAATTTAATTAATTTTATTTTGGATATTTTTTAGCTTATGTAATTCGCTAATACAACCTTGGGCAGGTTTTGACCTCAGCAACCATTCGGCAATGTTCCCGGTGCTATTCATTTTGGTGCCAGTTGCGAATACCTCGCGTTGCGTTAAGATGTCGTGCAACACCTTGTCACTCCAACACAGCTTCATTCTTCCTCTTCTGAGACTTACGCAGTGCTTCTGAACCATGCATGCTAAATCTTGACAATGTAGACAAAAAAAGGACTATTATTTCTTGCAATTTAGCATTGCGGGTGAAGCAACTTTTGTTACTTTGAAGAAAATGGATAGAAGAGAATTTCGTGTCTACATTGCTACATTGCATTGCTTTTGCCCCAAGAACACTGTTAACGATGAAACTTCAAAAAAGTCCAGAAAATAATTCGGAAAGACCACAAAGTAAAGTTGATTGAGATAGCTTAGGCTGCAACAATATCAAAGGAACGTGCTGGGTTAATGAATATTTGCGTATTAAAGGCTCTGTTCGAAATGAGCGCCGAGCATATACAATCAGGAACGAATTGTTTAGTCTGAGCTGTGAAGCTGGTCAACCAAAACATCCCTGAATGTATGTGTCGATAAGTGACGAGGGATTAAACATCGCCATCACCTTACACCAGAATTGAAAAAATCTTCATCTGAAGAAATTGCACGTGGCAAACCAGCAACAAACAATGCAAAGATGCAGCAGTCATCGATTACCTTGAAAACCTCAACAGCTACTATATTTACATAGCATTATTGGATGGTTTAAAGCACGGAAATGGTAAAAGGTGCCATTTCAAGAAAAAAAGTGCTGTTTCAGCTAAATATTCCACAATATCGCAAATCAATGAAAAGGATGGCAAAATTTTATGAATTGGGCTTCCGAACTGTTTCGGCATCCACCGTATTGCTAAGATCTGAAATCTAGCGCCGAAAAATTGTCTGTCCACTATAATCGTTGCATCGGCCTTATAACATCTTATAACATCTTTAATCAACATTTGATTACAAAACATTTATTCTATGTCGGCTTACGAGATGTTCCACCAAACTGTTAGGTGTACTGTCGGTACCATTGTTTTTTATCTAATCAAAATTTTAACTTCGTTTCCGTACTAGTCGATAACTTTTAATATAGGTCGGACAAATCACAAATTCAGACTTCAATTAAACATGTTACAAAACATTTGGTGTAAGAAATCGATTGGACAATTCAATTCCGTTGCGAACATCGATGCCCTAATTACCATGAAAATTAAAAAGGTTGCCCCACATACTAATATTACGATATAACTTCAATATATTATATTTTTGGTCCTGTCTTCAATAATTTCCAATATTTGATAAAATAAGGAATTCACGCCTTAATGAGTACTTGATATTATTATACTTCGAATAATTACACTTCTTTGCTATTTCATGATATAAACTTGTTGTGTACAATCATGTTTTGTTGCGAGAATTTATTTCATGTTAGTTATGTCTATGTCTCTATCACATTTCGAATTAATCAATTATTACAACAATTGTTAGCTAGTAATTATGAACAGAATTTTTCTGCATCCCGTTTTACGAATGGATTGTGGTCTCGTGAACCATATGCTGCTTTCGTTGAATAGTCATGTTGTTTAGGGATTTGGTTTATAGTTAAGGGCAAGTGCTTCTGACGACACATATAGCATAGACATTTTACTGGTACGCATAGAAAATATAATTATGCTATAGATTATAATGAATTTACTTTAAATTCATGTCAACATTTTCAACAGACAAATTCATGATATGCTAACAAGCGAATTGTCGTCGATGTTTCTGTTCCTCAATCAGACAACTCGCATAATGGAAAGAAAGATCCAAATTTTTTAATACGCAGATAAAATTGCAGTATATTAAATTATGTTTCAAACTTTCTGTTTAGTTAAATTTGCAAGATAAAAACTCAAATGATAGCCAGACCGAATATGGTACAAAATATTTCACAAAATATTTGAGTCATTAAAAGCAATGATTTTTTTTTATATTTATATACATTCATACCTCTTTGTTAATTTGTGAAACTTCCGATATCTTAAAACAAAGGCCGTGTTCTAGGATTATCGAAAAATTACAGCACAATGAGCAGCAGTGCTAACTATCATACAGACACCACACCTGACCATTTGATTATAAAGTTTAAATCTGTAACTAGTATTGAGTAGTTTGTTTCCTTCTTTAATAGCTTTATCATTTTGTGATTCCGATTTTGACTTATACCAATAATTTCCGAAAATTAGCTGAGGAGTATTTCACTGCAATAATAAAACAATCAGACTGGCATTTATACTTCTTTAGAGCCCCTTATTTATTAATCCTAAATTTATTAGAATTGGTCTTCAAAAGTTAATTACAATTGATTAGTTAGGACTATTCAATTACGGCCAAAATAAAAAATTATTTTTCGATTATTGTGTGCTGCGTTTATAGAAAGAATAGAACGGATGTGAGTTGAAGCTAGCAACGCTTCCAATCTAAGGAGTTGTTGAACTTTATTAAAATAACATGAAGTTTCCGAAGTTGCAGCCGAATACATGGAATAAATCTATAAATCGATAATGAAGCAAAATAAAGTAGTTGATACCTAACTATAACATATATGTGTATTTTATATAACATATGATCAAAGATAAGACATGATAAGATGATAAGAATAACAAAAAAGATGAAGAATGTGCTTTTAAGTGCACAGCTTTAATATCAAAAATTGTTACACAAACGTCTATAACTGACAAGGCAAAAACATGGAAGTTTAGATTTTGCAGAAACTACAAGTTTTGGGATATTGAATGGCAATCTGTAATTATTTTCAATGTTATTTTCTATGGATGTCATTAATAGCGAACAAATGTTTTGTGAAGTTAAAAAAATCTATCATGAGATTTGGAAGCTGCAATCCGGCATTTGTGTATTATGAGAAGACACAAACTTCCTTGGTACCGAATTAAACTCCTGAAATTATGTTGAATGGCTGGAAAATATTTTTGATGCAATTTTCCGTGACATTTGAACAGTAGAATGAAAAACAAGATATATCCCAATATTTCCGTGCTACGCAGTCAAAGTGGATCTCAGCTAAAACATCTATGGATCACAATAAAAGCAATTGAAGAGGATATAAAGCACTGCAATCCGTTGAAGGCGGTTTTATTAGCAATAGAGAATAATTGGTCCAAAATAGAACAATGGATTGACTGACTATTTAATGGTGTTTAAATACTTCCTTCTGCAAGCATAAGACTCATCAATTTTATATAACGCTATTATGCAATTCTGAAAATATCAAATTCGATTTTCGCATAGTTAAATTTTAAAATTATTAGCGTATAAAAAAGTTGCATTCCAATATACATAAAAATAATTATTGCATATATTATTATTGTACTTGGTGAATTTATATGTATACATATATTCATATATTAATGTTGGCAGTTAAACGTTTTAAAAATTTAATACACCTAATTTTTCGTATAATATTATAATATCGCTTTTAAGAAGGCGACGCGTAGCAGACATACGCTAAATGAACAAAAAAAAGTAAGAAAAATTTTACAGTCGGTAGAGGGCGACCATCTCAAATACGTGACTTTAGAGTTGCTAATAGTATAATAAAACAGGGAGCCCACGAAGAAAAAGATTCCCTTGAAATTAATTGGCGGGTGTGGTTAATTTGGTCAGAATCCTCGTATCTGAAGAATTAGGAGTTTTAGAGGTATCTCTTAATTTGTAAAGGACGTATTATTTGTTGTTTCTGTAGATAAATAGAATACTAAGAATATTAATAAACTTGAAAATTGAAACACTCAATCGAATCCGGCCGTCCTTAAACAAAAACTAGGAAGAAGGCATTGAGCTGCTAAGCTAATCGCCTTAAACACAGAATTTGTGCAGAAGTTTGTAAATGAAAAAATGAAATCAAATCAATATTTTCATGTCTAGTGAAAATGAGTATGATTGGACAGAAGTCAGTGGTAGGCGCAGAGCATATAATTAATAGAAAAATATGGTTTTGCGCCAAATCATCCACAAAAATAAATTAAATTAAAAAAAAGTTCACATATTATAAATATTTAAAAAATTTTATGTAATTCTTTGCCTATCAGAAATATGTCCAAAAGATATTATTTTGCATTTTGATTCTAAAGCCAAATCATTCCTGTTCACGAGTTGTGTTTTTCAACAGTAGTCCATTTCGAAGCCACATGCCCTACGCTGCCAACCAAAGCCAACTGTTATATTTTTACATTTTAGACATATCATCAATGAAATTACCACTAAATGTTAGTTTTGGTAATACGTTTGTAACAGACAAAACAAGTAATCAGAGATCTGTCAAAGTATATATTGATATGATTAGCATTGATCCATCTATGTCCGCCTATCAGTCTGTCCGAACCCCAAAACTAGAAACAAGAGTTGAGGCTTGACCAACAAATTTGTTTTTCTTTTTATTCTATGCAAAATGTTAGATCGAATTTTAAATTAAGTAAAGATGCAATCTGTAAAAGGTCTATGTTGCAATAATTCGTAATTAGGTTCCATATTATAGCATTAAAAAATTTTTCCGAAATTAGGCATGATTATATGAAAGTCAAAGGTACTGCGGCACATCTACGTTGTCTGTACAGGATTGTAATCATAACCAGCCGCACTCGTTGAGGAAATGAAGTTTCGTTATTGAATTAAATATATCTGATGATGCTGAATGAAAACAACATAAACTTCCTGTACACGTATGGGGATGCAAAATAGTTTTTTTTTTAATTAAATTGCTTTCTTTTATTTTTTTAATTTTAAGCTGAACATTTTCTTTTGGTGACTTCTCTGTTTTCATAGTCATAAACTTAACTTTAATATTTGAAATATCACTTACTTTATTCCCAATGTCTAATGCATTTCGAAAATTTTCGCTCATGCCATGATGTTCCATTGCCAGAAAAGCCGTATTGAGTACGATGCACAAGGTTATTGCCAATTCAAATAAAGGATCTCGCACCACCTTTAACAGATTACCCATTTAAAATAATTCATTTGAAACAATTCATTCATTTAATATTTGCTACCTTATATAAACAATTCTGGAACTGCAGCCAACCTTCATAATCAATGCAACACTGCACGCATCTGTCGCAGTTACGATCAGGCAAGCCATCTGCATAGAAAACATTATTTTAAAATTTTGTACACACGCATGTAGTTTACGGAGTACATCATGCATATAATAAACACAGCTAACGCAGCATTAACCTACTTACAACGCCCTTGTGTTGCCTGTACTTTTGGTCTCTGAACTCAGTACAACCAGTGTTAAAGTCACTGTGTTCATGAAAATTGAGAAACGCAAACGAGAAATTCATGTACTCGTCCATTTTCATACCCTCTCTTCATTTTTAGCCGATAATTGAACTTTCTATGTTTTCCAAAATCTAATCTAAATACGTTACGGCAGCCAAAAAGCATATAGAGTCCAAATCTCTTAGTCCTCTAAGGCCGCAGTTGGTTAATTTCTAAGCTGAATTGTGACACAAGAATTCAAAAATTATCCCAGAAATCGTTCAAAAAATTTCGATTAACTTGTAAGAAATTGTTAATTAGTGTATAAAAACACTTTTGGTGCTTTATGTAATTCGCATGTTGTGATTTGGGTGTGCTTGCGGAGATTTATTGTATTTATTACCATAATAAATATTCACATTTCACTCTGCAGAAGCGAGTGCAAACGCTTACACCTTATTCGTTCTCTTAGGCAGATAAAACTCAATTTCGAAATGTGCTGTTTTAATTAAGCTCTAACTATTTGGCTNTAATTTTAATTAAGCTCTAACTATTTGGCTGACCANGTGCTGTTTTAATTAAGCTCTAACTATTTGGCTGACCATGCAAATATTCTCTTTGCAATACTGCAGCAGATTCTAGATGAAAAGACGGAAAATTCAAAAATTTGTTGCTGTCATTTCCCATAAAGGGTACACAGTCCGCGTCGACGAATTCCCCAGTTTTTGTTTTAATTTGATAACGACAAATAACCCTATTCATTATTGCCCTACACTATACTCTCGATTCATTTTTGGATAGTCATCTTCGAGATACCGAATAGATTTGCTATCGTATATAGCTAATTTTGAAAAATGCCTAACACCGAAACCGATAAATGCCAGAATATTGCGATAGGTTTCCGGAAGTGTAGAGTAATCCATCATCGCTATTTCGCTGATATAACGCTTAATTTTTTTAGACTAAAAAATTAGCAACTCAGTTTTATTAATAAGCTTTCGAACGCGTCTACCCTACGGATCCTAACATTTTTGCTAATGGAAACACACACAAGCCTATAAAATTCCATTTGAGAATAAAAAGTGGCAGAACATATGGAAAATCTAGACGCTTAACACGATAAAAACAAAGAAAACGATTCTAATTCAATTTAGAAGAAATTATTTTAAATTTTTCCATGAAAAAAGTGTTGTGTAATCATAGTTCCTTCTCCTAAATTTAAAACAGAATGCCGAATGATGATTATCTTAAACTCTATAAAAATGCGTTTGTGGAGGAATACGTAATCTGTCCATCGGTTGCCATAAAAATTAATCCAAAAGTATCTTTGTATCTTATCGGCTCTTACCTATAACAACAATTTCTGATGTAAACTCTGGATGCAAGGAGTAAACGTTGTGATTTTTAATGCGCGTTATATTTCCATTACATTTAATGAGACGCACTTCACGCGGCGACAGTGCCAGTGTAACCGGTGTCAATTCATTTTTCAAATCAACTGTAGATGTGGCCACATAATTGGAGCCACTCAGTTCTTGTTCCTCGTGATCGTCAACAACACCAGAATCGTCTTGCGAGGATTCACGATGGACTCCACTGGAGTTGGAGCTGGCTTGACGACTTGTAGGCAGCAATTGTCCTTTGTTATCGGATGGATATAGCATATTTGGATTTTTAACATTATTGTCATCTTGAAAGCAAATGCGTGCACGTTGTTGTTCTGGCCCATGTTGCTGCAGCTGTTCGTTGTCTGATTGCGCTACATTTTCAATTTCGATATTTTTTGATGGATTATTAGCAATTGGTTTCTGCTGTTGGGGCTGCAATGATAAGACTGTTGGACGCTCGCCAATATTGCTATGACGCGGGCTGGGACTTGGCGTTGGAGTAACACATCCACTGAATTTCTATACAAGCATATTTTGTATTTGAAAATTGAAAATTAATTCTCATTGCAATTGCTAGGCGTTACCTACCTGTCCGTTGCTGCTGTAGGTTTCGTTATTGTTCGGCGTATCCTTAGCACCTTTAACCTTTTTCCTCCTTGTCTTTTTTTTGCTGTACGATGCCAATAGTACACCCTTCCGTGAATCTATCTTTTTTTTATTGTTCTTATTTAGCTTTTTTACATTTAAGACGGACGGGTCAAAGCTGAATGTTGAATCATCGCGATGATCTAACAAGTCCTTTTTCCTTTCCTATATGAAAGCATAGCATCTCATTAAAAATGCGTGCAAGTGTTTCCAAGTCCAACAACTTACCTCATTCGTTATTTCAGCTTCTTCCTCGTAACTAAGTGCAACTACAGCTAACATTAAGTTAATAAGATAAAATGAGCCAAAAAACACAACCACTGTAAAAAATGATACACTCATGGGGCCGCATGTGGCAAGAACCTGCAATATTTAAAAACATATGCATCAATATTCCGTTGAAAAAAACTGCCAGCTTACCATGTTATAGACATTTTCCCAATAGTCGAGTGTTATCAATTGAAATGTGGTCAACATTGACCACATAAAGTTATCGAAATTCGTATAACCATGATTGGGATTTTCTCCGACACATAGACACGTATAGCTCTCGTTGCAATGGCGTGCCCCAGTTAAATTCCCACACAGCACGGGCTGGCCCTCGCTATCATACAGCCAATTCTCCGTATCATTGATCCAACTGCAAATGAGAAAGGGTAAAAAAAAATGACAGAAATACTTTAAAGCTGTATCATACCTTCGCCACTCCGTGTGCGTTACGTTAAGCCATTCATTTGGAAGATTTAGTACGCATTTATTACGCAGTTCACCCATGTAAACCTGCGTAATGGAAAACGATGTGTAATATTTGAAAGTATCGTATTTGAGTTTCACATTGCTTTAGATTAAATATATATTACCTGCAGTGCAAATAGTGCAAATACCATTAAACAAAAAATTGTCAATGTCATTACTTCTGCTAATTGACGAAATGAGTGCAGTAGTGCATTAATGATAGTCTTTAGTCCAGGCATTATGGAAACAGTCTTTAACGCTCTAAGTACACGGAAAGTACGCAAACCAGCCAAATTACCAACTTCCATACCAATTGTCGCATATCCACTTGTTATGACAACAAAATCCAGCCAATTCCACGGATTACGCAAATATGTGTACTTGTTGAGCAGGAAGCCTTTAGCAATTATTTTTATTACCATTTCGATGGAGTAAATGGCTAGGAAAATGTACCTGTAAATTGAATTCTCTGCTTTTGAAAACATACGCATCCCTCTAAATAATATGCAACTTACTCAGCTTCTTCCACAGTTTCAGTCATTGCTAAGAATATGCAATTGAACAATATTGTTGCCATGACACAATAGTCGAAAAATTGATTCGTAGCTATATATACACATATTCGTCTTGGCACGCTCCAGGGGTGAAATAGAAACAGACTCTTCGTGCCGGTAAAGCGATGAATGTAGTTCTTTCGAAACCGCTTTGAAACAACACAAAATGTCTGCAAGAAAGAAATTTCAAAATACTAATAACGCCATCTAAATTTATTTCTTCAAATATTTGCTCCATGTGAGCGTCCTCTAGTGTTTTTTTTTATACAAGGTCTATGCTCTGATTTTATTGCAATTCTAATTGGGCCTCCACACTACTGTTTTTTGCAGTTCACCATTTAACCATAACAATCAAGACACCCTGTCGGCCCAACTCAAAATCGAAAGCGTTGCATATAACTTAATTTAACAAACAAATTAATATGCATTTAATATTTATTTTTTTAAATTCTTATAATTAGAGATTAGTTTGAAGGTGGAAATGGTTACGAAAATGCATATAGATCCATTACAAGCTATAATTGAGAATATGCAGAAAATGTTTTTGAAACACGTATTAATAGCGTTTTCGAATTTTAAGCATTTTTTCGCTCTATTGGTTAGTATTAATTGTAATAGGTTGTTTTTTTAATTATTACCGTCTGCAAAGTTCGTAGCCTGACATACGTACAGTACTTAACTTTTTATAGAAAAAAAAAGAACCTAAACGCAAATTTCATCAATCTATCTGAAACAATTACTAACACCACTTAAGCGCTTATTTTGTGAGTTGGCATGCCGCATGTCTCTACGAAAAATATAGTCGGAAATGATTATTACTGTGTAAAGTGGAACTTGTTCTACTTTTGCAATGGTGAAATACAAAGAAAATTAGAAGAATTTTCCAGGCGGCGTTGAATCGACAGTGTTATGCACCTCGCTTCAATCTTACATCTTACAATCTTAGAAGACACAAAGAGAAAGGGTTCAGTTTGAAATACAAAATTGAGAAGAGTCATAATTTTTGACCTGAAAATTGTAGAGGAAGTGCATGATAAAATTTATTCCATTGTGATGATGAAAATTCGTTGAATTTAATTTTAACTAGCCTAATTTAACTTTAAATTGGCCGATCTTGATCACCTAATTGTAATGGTGCTATATCTGATTTTCTTCCAATTTGGCCAATTTCTAGTAGGCGAACTCAAAAAAGATTTTTCAATCCAAATAATGCTGTTTCATTAAAATTAAGTGATGAGGATAGCTAACTTTCCTGTAAAACTTTATCTCCAAACACGTGTACTGAAGGCACCTCTGCGTTTCATCCAATCATGCTAATTATCGTCAAATCCTTGGATGCTTCACAGCCAAATTACGAAATTTCATAACGTACAATAACTTCAAAGCCTTCAAAAGCAGCAAAGCCCCAAATTTAAGTGAAGCGGTTCACTGATGGACCCAAGTTCAAACTTTGAACAAAATATTTTGCATAGAATTTGACTGCTAAATTTGGTAAATCTATTTGAAGTCTTTTTATAGTTTAGGTGGTTTTAGGTAAATGAAATTACCAATAAGAAAACAGAACGTTGGAAATGCAATACTGCCTCCACATGTACCGTAGGGTTATGGTTATATTTATCATTAATAATGAGGGTATGTTTTTTGTTTTTATTATAATTTTTTTTAATGAAAATTAATGAAGTAGTCATAAGATACAATCGTAAAATTTAAATTTTTATTCAACATACAAGATGATGCATTACAATTCTTTATTAATTTCATAGTTAATACTTGCTAGATTCATTCTATATAGTTATTTTGGAATATGCACTCAAATATATTATGACATAACCGGATAAAAGTGCACGTCGATAAAATTATTAATTCGAATTTAGCTCCAAGTATTTGCAGCTCCGCTGGGATGTCGTATTTTAAATAGTTAGACCTATTTGTTCAGTATGCATCAATTTCGAGGTATTTCCATTATTCACCCAATAATGCGCCAATTAACATAAAAATCGTCCAGCCTCGCCGGTAAAATCATATTTAACCCAATATTGAATCCTATTGAATCATTTTTGAAATACTTTATGAAAACTTCCTATCCCTCCACTATTTATTTATCTATTTATTTTTTATTTTTGCCTAAGTAGCAAAGCTGTTCTAAGACTCGAATTTCATTTTTTATCCATTCTCTTCAAATTAACAAAAGTTGCTTCACTCAAAATACTCCAAATACTCCAAATACAAACTTCGCCTGCTGTCAAATTTGTACATGCGACTTTTGAAGTTAAGGATTATGTAATTCATTTGGATTTAAACACGTAGATTAACCCACATAGACTTACTAAAAACATGTTGTCACCTTTCTTCTTCAATAAACTTCTTATATTGTGTACGTGTTAAGAATTGTGTTTACTATGAACTTTCCGGGTTAAAGGGTTAGTGGTACTCAAAAAGAAATGTGTTTGATAGGTCCAACTATTAATCTTATGAACCCCTATCCAGCCGGCAATGTCCGTTGATATAGAAGAGGGTGGAAAACATACTAGTCATACAGAGACTCTGCGCCAGCTATGGGAGCTGCCAATGATTCAATCTGAGCGCCAGCAATTGCAGAAAACGAAGACTGAACTTGCGTCGGACTGAGCACCAGTTGTCGCACGATATTCTAACATTAGTTGTTCTCAACTGGTGCCAAACTACAATTAATCGGCAAGACTGGTGGGTGCGACAGGATAGCTGAGGTCAAGCCCTGCACCGGGTTGTAATGGCCAATTAAGTAAATAAGTTAAGTGTAAAGCTTTTCAT
>JXPQ01016265.1:39462-52773 GCA_001014675.1 Ephydra gracilis
AAATATATTTTCATATTAATTTTAAATATGCAAATATTTGTAATGAATGTAAATAATTATACACGCATTTATTTTGCACATACGTTTGTAACAGCCAGAATCAAATTGCCCTATCATTAGAAATACCGATATGATCAGCAACTCCATACGAATTGGTTTAAGCTATATGTTGTCCGTCCGTCCTTCCGTTCGTATCTAATAACTTTAAAGTAGGATTTGAGTAAGATCAACGAAATTGGATGCACACATACTTTGGAAAAATGATAGATCAAACTAAAAATTTGGGCAAGAACCAACCAATATTCCAGGTACCTATTTTTTAAAAATTACGAGCATAAGCCTACTTCAGCCATCAGAATTGATATTTCGGAATTAAAAATCGGGAAATAAGGGAAACTGATTATATGCTTAATATGGATATGATTAAATAAAAATCAGAGGTACCTCCAGTACACCCGCTAAGTCTCAAAAGAGGCTACATGTATAATTACCTATAGTCAAAATTTACATCTAACGAAATTTCAGCATTGATTGAACTTATATATAATCAAACTCAATTGATTGCATGCAGATCAGAGATACCTCCGCTATTCACTACAGGCTTTACTGCAGAACTAAGCATTCTAATATTTAAATTTGACGAAATGGTAGTTCTGAGTGAACATATATGTATATTCAATGTGTGTACCAGAAATAAACATGATTCATTGAAATCAGATATCAATGTGAGCCAAAAAAGGGGGTAAGAAAAATAAGCCCCAAATCCCAAATTAATGTAGAATAATTGAAACTAATGTGTTGTTTCTTATTTAATAATCAAGGGATGTGTATTATGCTGTCGGCCTAAGCCAACTGTCCCGTTCCTACTTGTTTTTTATTTATTGTGGTAGATTCAACTCAACGACGAAACGACTTGTATAATCTGCTTTTCGTTTTCCGACAGAGGGCTTTTTGACTCAAGCTTGAAGCACATACTAACACCGAGCACCGAGTATTTCACCTTCTTTTGCCCGTGACCAAAGAAAAAAATATAAATAATAAAATTAAACTTTTTATAAAATCGAATCGGTGTTTATGCTAGCGTAAGATGACAATGCATTGTTATCAGAATTGACTGAAGAAATGATCTAAACAGTCATTCAAAACTGTCATTTATTGCATACGATGAGAACATTAACATTCATTTATCACATGAAATTAAGGATTGTCTCACGGTTCATTATTCTATGACACTCGTTGGTGTCATTTAATATATCGTTATATAGCGATAATGACCCGTTCGAAATTATTTTTAATAATTCCTCAATTGCAACATTGCTCTTTTCTCAGTTTTGTTTGAAAATTATTATTTTTTTTAAGAAAAAATAAAGGTTTGGTTAATGAATAGATCATTGAAATTTTCTACAACACATTTGTTTTTTAACAATTGCACGTAAAATTTTTTTCACATCCATCAGGCATAAACTGGTCTTTTATATGTTTGTGCAAAGTATCTGATGCACATATATACTCCTTTCCGAAGATATGTAAGATAGTAATAGAATAATTTTATAATTGCGAATATTTCGGATTTTCACTTAAACTATTAAAAATGACCAGTTATTGGAAATTAATGAAATTTGGCATTGCTGCAATGTCGAATTTCTGGAATTTCTGGAATTTGAGTGAAATCGGTCAACAAATTTGGGTGTCTCCCAAAGACTTGTAGTACCGATTTTACTAATGTGGTGAGAAAAGTGAATACATATATCTGTAATTTGTGATTTGATTTTCAGCACTGTTGGCATATATCTTTATAATTAAAGATTTTTCGTGAAATCGGTCTTAAAACTTCGAAATTATCCATAGGTTTATTATTTACAATTTCACTTAAATGCAGATAAAAGTCAGTAGATTCACTGAAATCGATATAAGGACCATCCATTTAAATTTTCTACAATGCTGATTAAAGCAAGTACACTTATTGCACGTCCTACATATGTGATATTGTAGCACTGTTTGGGAATCGGTTTAAAAATTTTATAATTACCCATAGGTATTTTACTTTCTATTAAACCAAAATGGAGATAAAAGTTAGGAGATTCATCATTGGCATTACAAATCTGTTTTGACATCTCCATAATATCCATATTCCATAATATTCTATACATTTGCGAACCTCCTGTCGGCCCTTTACCCGATTTGAATCGATCTGTTTACTCAGTAATCGCGAGACGCACTTTATGCATAGGGAACTAGTCCACTTCTCGGACAAGGGCTCGTTTCAACGGTTGCATATTTGGGTGTTGCGTAGAGCAACCCAAGCTCTGTTATATAGGCCAAAGTTGAATTGTGGACTACCAGCTCGTTAATCATCCACTGATATGGAGTTGGAATGCTGTTTTTTTAGCGAAAGCTGAGTCGTTTCTATTTTGTGAACTGGAACAAAGTCTTCTTAAAAGTTCATGGCTTGATAGCGAATATTGATTGGTCGAGAGGCTCCGGAATAGATTCAAAGGGGGTAGATTGATATACATTGTCTAATGCATTAGCTATCATAGCTAACACTTCACTATACTAATACAGACGATGCCTGTTTCCCTCGTAAAACCTTCCGGGTAGCTTGGGGTGCTTCTTTGAATGGCCGAGCATACACAGGATTGTTTGGTTTATTGACCAATTTTTCTTCGGTAAAAATGTTCTCGCTGGTAAACAAAATTTGTCTGTAGGCGTTCATTGTGTGCCGGCTGCATAACAATTTTGAATATCTCTTGCGTTTTTCAGATGTGAGATATTAAGTGTGTTGGTAAAACGCGGAAATTGATAATGCGGGAAATAGATTTTTGTGAGTTTTGTGTCTTAAAGAATTTGATTGCTTTCGAAATGTTCACAGTTCGTGGGTGGCTGGATCCCATACCCCTGTACCCTCCAACATATTCACAGCAAGGTTCCCAAAATTGTGAATGATTCCAAAAGGTCTCGATGCCGAAGATATTGTTTTTTCCATGGTGCATTATAGTAGAGTATGCCGCTAACAATAATAAGATTTTTGGTGTCTCCTCATTGCATGATTATAAACAATTGATATCAACAAGTTTTCACATAGCAATCCAGCTTAAATGTTAACAGTCAAATCACAGTCAATATGAAATGAATGTGCTCAGCGTTGCATTCGTAATGAGTGCGTGCAATTATGTATCAGTATTTATGAGTTGATCAGGTACACATCTTCTCAAACGATTTCAGAGCAATAAGCCTAGGATCTTTTGTGATCAACACCTTAGAAAAGATGGATAAATAAACAGTTTATTAGATCCGGAAATATTTTCTCCTTGCAACACACCAACGCAAAAAGTTAATCCACTGAAACTGTAGTTCACACACTGGCTCAAAAGGAGTTGATTCTAGTTGCTTTCATTGATATCGAGTGTATATTCAACAACATTGATCAGTGTTGTATTCTCTTGGAATCAAACAACTTGACCATGATCACAGCATCAGACGATAAAACATTTCAAAAGAGACGGGACAAACGCCTTACACAAAAAATAGCCAAATTAACAAGGAATGGGGTGACAGGTACTCTTCAAGGTTTAGTTCTACCTCCAGTGCTATGAAACATATCACAAGGAGAAAATACAATATTAAGGGATCAATCTCGAAGTAGTACTCAGAACGGTACTCATACTTGTCAGTAGTTGTAAAATACTGACAGATAAATACCAATAGAATAATGAACATGCATGACACAAAATGAAAGTGCTGTTGCCAAAAAAATTATATTTGATTTGGGTATCTTAATACTTATCTCAATATGTAAGTGTATCTCTGTATTTTGTATACATACTCTAGGATATTTGACCAGATACTCAAGTTAACTTACAGTTGAGCCGAAAAGGTCGTATGCTAACACAAAGATTCTACTAGCATTACATCCATATGGCTTTTAGTTATCCCTTACCCTTACACGAATCGTCTATAACTTGGACAGCTGTCGCACTATTGGTTTTTCGGATAGAGTGAAGCAACTTTTGTGAGTTTGAAGAAATTCGATGAAAATGAATTATATATATAAAGTATTGCGAAACAAGTAGTATTGAAGCGAAGGAGTCGCTTGATAAACAGTATTCGGACCTTCTATTAGGGAGATAAACTATTCAAGAGCGTTTCCCTCAGTTTCAACGAGGGAAATTAACACCGAGAATTGTGCACGAAGTGGACGCGCCAAAGAGGTTGTTACCGCCGAAAACATCAAAAAGTCACAGAATTATATTGCATGTGATCAGAATGAAAACATCCCCATCTAAGTGTGAAATGATATTATATTTATTGACGAAATAAAATGTAATAACTATCATCAGCGACTATTACATAGCGCTATTGGAATAATGGAAGAATGAATTCGGGCGAAAACAGTCAATCTGAAGAAAACGAAAGTACTGTTCCATAGGGGTAATGCACAGTACCATAAATCATTGAAAGCGATGGGAAAATTATACGTATTGAGTTTCTTATTGTTTCCAACTCCACCATTATATCCAGATCTGGTCTCTTCGGCTTTTTCGTCATCTCGGACCTAAACTGAATGCTCGCAAGAATTGTTTAGTTGCAATTCAAGATTTCTTGATGAAAAGAATAAGTCTATGAAGATATTGCTCGATGAATAACAGAATTGCTTTTTGGAATCTCACACATAAATCTGCCCTTTTGATTCATTTTTCTGAAAACTGCATTGTTCATATTAATCAAGATCGAAAGCAGTGAGGAAGGCTTTTTTTAAGGAAGTTCTTTTGACGTTAGCACTGCTTTGTAACCAGGTTATCAATTAGTTTTGCGGTTCCACAAGGGAAGGCATGTTACTGCCCATATCAGTTTGTTTTTAATAAGAAACAAGCAAGTAAAAAATATTAATAAAATAACGATGTTGTTTTTAATTATCCGATCATTAAGGAATAACTTTAATATATTCTTAGCTGAATATTGTCATCCAAGGTGGAATCAGCATTACATACGATGAAGAAGGGCTATTCAAAATTCCAAAATTTAATGGGGAGTTTATTAAATATTATTATTATAAAATCTGTGATGAGTCATGGGTTAATTTTGAATTTTTGCCACTCGATTTAATTGTAGAAGATAAATATATAACCATCATTTATCGTCCACCATTGACATACAATACTTCTTTATTTACAAATGAACTGCGAGAGTTAATTATGATAGGCCAAAAAAATGTGATATGGTAGTCATTGGTGACATCAATCTGGATTTGTTGAAAGAAAACACACATACCCCAAAGTATCTAGATTTAATGTCAGAGTATAATTGCAGACTAACAAATCAATAGAAATCACCAGGGAAGATCTCAATAGACTTACTAAATCAAATATTGATCATATTTTTAAAAGACAGAACGGCATATCACCGACCCAAACATTTATAGTAAAAACAACAATTTCAGAGCACTTTTCATTTTGCACCAATTTGTAGTTCAAAGTTTCTTAGGGTTTTAATTTGAAAAAGAACACCACTTTTTCATACATTAACAATATAAAAGCGAACACATTAATTGAAAATACTAATTGGTTTAATTTGGAAAACGAAAACAACGGGTATGACCTTTATTTGACATAACAAAATAAGTTTGCAAACATGTATGAGGACTACAAATGCAGTTATGTGCATAGAAAGAAACGAGAACCAAACGTCTCGATTCTTCCAGATATATTTGCAATATGCAAATAAAAGGATAAATTGTATAGATGGCGGAAATCAAAGCCCAACGATATTCAAAGAAAATTTGAATATAATAAAGAGGAATATAATAAGTCTGAAAGCAGAACAATTCACTAGTAACTTTCTGAGAGGTGTGGATGACTAATTCCACAATTGCAATTGCAAATTGTATGTTTCTGAGTCAGAAAAACTAATAGTAATATCAGTGTTTTTCGAAAATGCTATAGTCGAAGAAGTTTTCTGTATCTTGAAAGGGCTGAACTACCAAAAGGGTCCAGGTGAGGATGGCATCAGGCCGAAAGTTTTAATAGATTTTCCAAAATTTCTATCACCTAGTATTATTAATTTAATAAATGTGTGGATGGAAAATGGGGAAATGCCACATCCTTTTAAAACGTTGATTATTAGCCCAATTTATAAAAATGGCAGCAAATGTAACCACGGCAACAGTCGGCCCATTTCAATTCTGTCCGCGATAGAAAAAGTAATGAAAGAAGTATTAGCGAAAAGATTGCAAAAATTGTTTAAAAAGTATGACATAATAGATAAAAGGCAATAGGGCTTCCAAAAGGGCAAGAATGTAAGCCAACTTTTGTGAAAGTTTGCTGACCAATTGAATTATAGTTTGAGTAAACATTACCATAGCCTGGTATTATTTATTGATTTTAGTAAGGCTTTTGACACCATCCCCCGTGCTAAATTACTGAACAACATCCATAACTCAGGTATAAGGGGAAAATGCAATGATATTCTCTCTGATTATCTAGCAGGACACTCATTTAAAGTTAGAGTTGGTAGTAGTTTGAGTAACAGTAAAGAAATTACATATGGTGTTCCACAACGATCCAAAATAGGACAGATACTTTTTTTAATTTACACCAACAGCATATTCAAACAGATGAGGAATGAAAACATTTTCGGTTATGCAGATAACATAGCAGTTGTAACCACTCACGCTTGCTTAAACACGTCAACAGCTCAATTCCAACGAGAGATGGACAATATCAGTATATGGTGTCACGCCAATGGTCTCATTATTAATACAAAAAAAAGTAAGCTTATGCATATCAGACCGAGTCGTATGTCAGTGCCCCAGTCAATTCAAATCAAAAATAAAAATTTCTGTAAGAAGAACAAAATGCTGAGGATACGACAATTGAGCACGTTTCAAACTTTAAATATCCTAGCGTGATAATTGATGAACATTTAAAGTGGCATCTATATTTTGCTTCTGTACAGAAAAAATTACGATGCACGTCATTTGTATTCAACCAATTCAGTTTTTTCAGAAACGGTCATGTTCTTAAATGTGTATATTTTTCATTGGCTGAATCCTCCTTGCATTACAGGATAGCAGCGTGGGACTCATCTTCTCATTGTACACAGTTACAACGAAGTCAGACTGCGGTACTGCGAATACTCAAAATATCGAAAGTACCGGAGGACTTCCCCAATATTGAAGCAATTTTTAAACTTACACTAATAAATAAGTTCTTTAACTCAGCTAAATACAGAAATTGAATAGATCATCCACACGGAACTAGAAGAAAGTTTGAAGACAGGTACACAGTCCCTTTATTCGCAAACCTTTTACATTAGTTTGAGATTTAGTTTTATTTTGACCAAAATAATTTAGAGCAAAATATCATATAATTATATATTTTATTTGAATTAGCGAATAAAAAGTGCGATAGTCAAACTGATGGACCAGCACTATGCTTTGCAACCTTAATCAAACCAAATTGTATGCCATTAAGCACTATGCACTCACGCTCTCCAAGACGTGCAATAGCCAGGTTGTTGAAAGCCGTACTGTTCCTTGGCGCGACTTCGAAGTCAGCTTCAGTTAGAAATTTAGGCAACGTCTATTAGGGTTACGGGTATTAATGGCCGACTTTCTACTTTCCGACTTGAAACTACGCTCCAACAGAGTATAAAGACCATGTTATGAAAGATTCCTCTATCACTAATGCCAAATGTAAACATTTTTGTTGGTCACGATATTGGGTCTACATGGAATTGATTGAGGCTTTGGACTGATATCCCGTGCCGCAGCACAAAAAATGTTCATCTGTCAGCCAAATTCAAGTCCCATGATGGTGCCGAGGCCATAGCACTTCATATGCAATCAAATGGCTTATGTTGCGGTTGTTGAACGCCATTCTCTTAGCATTTCGAACGATTGCGCCTTAAGCTGACCAAATATAATATATAAGTTGTTAAAGTGGGTGACCTGAATTTTCTCGAAATTTCATTGATGTTTATTTGCTTTAGTAAGAAATTTCATCGAAAGTACAACATTGCAGGATTTCTATTTACATAGGGTAATATGACAATATCCAGGCATGCAATGAAATTTATCACTTTGAGATTGACGGTCGGTAAGACACAAGTAATGGTCGTAAATACCTTACTCGATGTAAAAACGGAATAAGTAACTTCCCTTCCGCCGCCAATGTGCTTTCACACGAGCAAACAGGTACACAACCGTGCGCACCTCCAATTTCACGCCCACAAGCTGTAATCACAATAGTTGAAGTTTGCAAACTATTGAGGCGCCGATTGGCGACCGTAGACCACAGAAACTTACGTAGGGTAATGAAAAATGTCGGAAAGGGCTTCCTAAACGGAAAAGATCTAACTTCCTCATTGACCAGGCTAATTACTGCATAGTTATTTATATCTTTTAAATTAACTAGTTGTAACAAAAAGTACATACAATGAAATAGTTTGTTCTGGATTTAATCAAAAATTTATAAAGTTCATGTCTGGTAACACGATTATGAACATTTGATCATGTTTTTCGATATTTTGAAGTACCTTATGAAATCTATTGGCTACGCATTGACGCTTTTAAACCCAATCAAAGAATCGTGAGAATCGTCAAAAATTGCCATGCATGAGTTAGAATTCTAGGTATATCGGCAGTTGTCTTGAATACCAAGGTAAGGCGGCTTATTCAATCAACTCCTTACCCATAAAATCAGTGGAACTGTTTTTGCATCTAAAACACTTAAAAATACTTTGACCGTGTGGAAGTTGTTATCTATGTTTCATAGATCACACTAAAAAGTAGTTCATGGAAGGGTGATCGAACGATGATCATCCAAATTCGAATAAGTCATAATTGCATGCTTCAGCTGCAACTGTTCAAGGTTCAAGGTCAAGATATTTAAAATTATTTTGAAAATTTTTACTTACTTCTTCATATATGAAATTATCGATTTCCTCCAGTGGTTTTCCATACATATTTTGTGGAAATGGCTCAAATTTTTTTGGCAAAACATCACCGTCTCCAACAGTGGCTTTTGTTCTTGGGTGGAATCCATATTCACGCACTAGTTGTATGTGCCGGTTTTCGTGTTTAATTTGTGATTTTTGTGTATACTCGACGACCTGTTGTTTTGCAATTGCTGGAATCGTACAAATATAAAAAATCAATATTTAAAGTTAAGTGGGATTTAGATTCAGTCAGATTTCAATTATTCTGTGCATGCTAATTATATGTACATTGTAAATCAGCCATTACCATGTTTTGCGGTATTTTCATATCCTATATACACATTAAACTATCTCAATGTTCACATTGCCAATCGTTTTATTCAATTTTGGTTTTTATGATTTCTGAATAAGAAGTGAGTATGTAATAATCGGCTGTCGCCGACAGTTTCATACACATGGTCAGAAAGTATTGCACGAATTATGAAACTGCATTTGTTTCCATACATGTGCACCGATTTCTATAAAGATTTTTTGATTATAACCAATTTTTGATAATTATTTTTATTTATCAATAAACTATCGTATATAAATCTTTTTATATTTGGATTTTATGGGTTTACTAATGAGAATAAAATAGCTGAGCTTGTGATACTTCGAATTTTCTCGAATCATACCAATGATAGCTAATCGAATTTGAAAATATATTTATCATCTTAATTTTGAAAAATTTATTGACCGTCTATGTAACGGAGTTTTGGGAACGTCAGGAGATTATTAGATTCTACTGATTTCAATTCATTAGGCGAACCTTCTTGCGTTTTCGTCTAAATCTGAAATTGTATATGTCTAGTATACATAAAACCTTATATTTTCAACACAAAAATTCGTAAACATTTTTAATAAATGGGTGTAGTAGAATTAAATGAAATTTTCATCCAATGTTGGCCATTTTAGTAGACGATGATGAATATATTTATGATAAATGAATTAAGAATGAATAATGAATTATTATTTTAATTGTGGAATGTAGTTAAATTCATTTGACATATTATGCCTGGACTACATAAACTGAACGAAAGTATATCAAATTTTCCACCCAAGATGCTTATATTTAGTCAATGTATTCATAAATTAGATTTTATTTAAAGTACATAGTGAGTGTTGCTAAGTTTGATTAAAACTCTGTTTTTGAAGCACATAGAAGAATTGTATGCAAAGGATGTATACTGCAATTGAGGTATACTGGAGTACTACTGTGGTTATTGTTATCAAAAACAAGACATAAGGTCACAATCGGATTAGGCCGACATACACATTGCTTGATTATTTATTTGAGATTTTTGTGGGCCACATAGGTTTTTAATTTAAAACAATCAATGGTACATATATTAATTATGTATGTATGTTTTGAGGCTTTTTAGGTGAACTCGTGGTACTTTCGATTTTATTGAATCATACCAATTTTTAAAACATGAATGTAAATATCAATTAACGGCTGCAATATGCCTTTTCCCGTTAATTTCAATCAATAGGTGTTCTGGAGATACCAAAAATATTGGTAGAATTTTAAAAAAATTGTAACATCGATCTTACATTTTTCCATAGAATATGCTAGACAAATTTTGTTGATCTAGCTTAAGTGCTTCTGTCAAGTTTTTGGGTACGGACGGTCGTGTGGGCGGACGGACGAACATATATGGCTAAATTAATTGCTGTAGTGATGCTCATCATATCGATGTATATTTTGATAAATGTCCGGACTGCGGTTCTGTATGTGAAAAACATGCCGTCAAAACTATAAACACTTTGCCACTTTTATCTACGAGTAAAAAGGTTGCAATCGGCTGAGGCCGACATTATAATACAAGTGGCTTGGTTATTAAATAAAAAACAACGCAGTGGTTTAAATTATTCTAGATTCATTTCGTAAACTATGTCAATTTTTAAATTCTATAATTATGGACCCCATAGGAGTCTGACTTCAATGAATCAATAGTGCGCAAATTTATTTTAATTGAATACTGGAATTTTATAAAATTGTAATGCAACTTATGCATAATTCAGCACTAAAGCCTCAAATGGGACCATATAGGTGTACTAGAAGTACCACTGATTTTCTTGCAATCAAATCCATGTTTGGTACACTTAATGATTATTATTATTCACGAAAGACCCAAATTTCATAAAGTTACAATAATAGCTATGCACAAGTCAGTTTTAAAGACTGTATTGAGACCACTGTCTGGAGGTACCTCACTCAATCACGCACATTTTTGGTAAACAAATTTATATTTATATTTATGTTCACAGAATAATACAATTTCATAGAGATAAAATAATATCTGCACCTAGTTACGAAATTACATAGAAAAATATATCATATCGAATATAATTTCTTTCAATTGCATTAGATTTCCGACGTTAATTTTGAATAAAGCGGTGTACTGGTGTAACACCTTAGCATAGAAAATGTGTACTTCGTAACTTCAGCTCAAGTCCTTCTTTCTAGATTCTGCCTACGTGCGGGCGCATGTACACACAGGGCTTAATTAATTCCCGTGGTGATTCCAATCAAATGGGCATTCATTTTGTTTGGTCTCCAAACACTTGCTCTGGGGGTAAACTTTGTTAATTTGATTGGCGACGTCGTAAAAATCTTTAATGTTCATAAAGCATTAGTTCACTCACCTTTCAACATCCATTTTATGATACTCATAAACTGTTTAAATAGACAATGAAAACATCCCTATGGGTATAAGGCAGTATGGGAAATTTCGCCGTATTTAATAAAATCAAATTTTCGAAGTACGGATAGTAAAGATTCTTTAATTGGATTTGATAAACAATTTATCTTTGCTTAAAATTATCATTTTCATTAACATTTAGAAACTAAGTGAATTAGCAACTTCTCAGAGTTTTTGTTTCCGAACATCGGATTCAGCGCTTCACTGTGTGTACGAAATTGCAGTAAATTTTAAACCAAAATCAAGGAAAAAAAGGTTAGCTTTTTACGTCCTTAAGGAAATTGTAAATGTAAGATGTGTGTAGGTTCAAAGGAAAAATTTAACATACAGAATATTTTATGTTAACATTAAATTTGAATGGCATACAATAAAAAAAAAATTAATTTTAGCGTTGATAAACAAGAATAGGTACGGATAAATAGTAATAATTTGCATACAGTAATTCTTACAACAGCTACACAGAACGATCAGAAGTAATTGCGCAATATTACGCGTTTTCAGGTTGCGTTTCAACCGGACTACCATAGAGAGGGAAATGTTCCTCAATGTTGTTCAATATTCATGCACACTTTCTAATGCTCCGTGCTAGTGCTGCATACTAAACTCTTACTCTTACTAATTCCCTAAACAGGTTTTTGAAGAAACAGTGCCTGAAGCAAAATTCTCAATTCGCTTTGTATTTTCCATATGAAGGATTGAATGAGACATTTTATCTATATCTAAAATTATTGATTTTTTTATACCCATCAGTTACTGAACTGGGGTTTTTGCTAAGTATGTAATGAATAAATATATATGTATATGTTTCTACGAGCGATATGCATAGAATAGCTAAAAAAAGTTCGTTTGAGTAATTCTTGTTTGTTCATTTACAAGCCTGGTGTAATGATGAATTCAGTAGTACTTGAGATGAACGAATTATATTTGGTAGTTGAAAGTATTTTGTAAAAAAAAGAGATCGAATGCGTAAACGAGTACGATCGGTCTATAACTTTTGTACCTGTTAGTAATCAAATCACCAAAACTGTACGCAAAATCAATTAAAACAAAGCTTTTGTTTCTTAACAGTATTAATTTTTTATATGAACTTAAATAAAGCCTTTCAGTAAACTTTACAAAATTATCGTGATTGGTGCACCAATTCGAACCCATCCACCTCTACATTTAGAAATAACGAAGTCTTTACGCCGGAATGCTTACTCTTTAAATTAGGAATTAAGTTGTAAGTGTCTGTTGGAGTTGGAGTATAATCGCGTATTTTTCGCGCGTGCAAAGTCATTGTCCTAGGCATAAGAAATTTATTAAATTTGAATTAATGTAAAAACTATTACATGAAACTATTGGTAAATTTGCGGTCGGGTCAAACAATTCCAGGAAGCTTTGGATCCAGGTTATGCAAAAATTGTTTTTGTAATCATGGATTATTAGCTGTTATTTCATAACAGAAGTTTGCGGTAAATAGAAAAATAGAAAGAAATTTTGCGCTTTAGTCCATAAAATTTAAATAAAAACAAGCGAATTTCAATAAAATAATCAAGAGAAATGGGAAAAATTTGTTGGGAATATTATTTAAATCAAAACAGTCAAAAAAATGCTGGCATACCGTGTTTCAATAAATTGCGGTGAATAT
>JXPQ01016265.1:73513-85625 GCA_001014675.1 Ephydra gracilis
AGACACAGCAGATCATGAATGAATTTGTATTTTAATGCCCTTCAACGCATTGGAGTTATTCACTTCATGCTAGGATACAGGTAATGAAAGTTTAAATTACCCCATTTCTCAAGCGACTTGCAGAATAATTCTACAAAAATAATGCGTTTGGGTTGGTTGTATCTGCATTTAGCATTTATAAGTCATGTAGGGCCACAGTCGGCAGATTACTAAAGACGACTATTCCAGTAGTTGCTGCAGAAATTGAAGATAGGTTCAGTATTAGCTATAGTGCTCCTAGAGTTGAAGAGGTTCTGGATTTCAGTGGATCAGTAAATCAGTACAATAAAACTTTGTTTTCAATTGCTTTTATCTAATAAGATGTTCAAGACGCTACTTTAATTGCAGAACAAGTCGACGAAGAGACGAACGGGTTGGCGTAATGTTGGAATGTCAAAAGTTGATGTCAGAAGAACACAAAGTTTTCCATCCATATTTAATCCGAAAGCATCCAAATTTATAGAAATAGGTTATTTCACGTCCGTTTCCAAAAATTAAGCCCCAGGGGTAAGTTTGATAAGTAGAATAATCAATAGGAAAAGCGCAAACCCAGTTGTCTGCTGTTTAGTGACAACTCCAACTTCGGTTTTGGCATTATCTTTGCCAGCAATAAAACATTTTTCAAAGTAGCATTTTATGCTTAAGTTAAAATAATCCTTTTGCCAAATGTAACTTTAAGGCTAACTGTATTAAGCCAATTCTCTTACTCATCTCTGGAGTTCAGTGGCAACTCTAACTTCCTTATATTTTCGAGCAACACTTCCTGTTCCTCGAATTGCGTGCCAAGCGCAACAAAATTTTGGCATTTCGGAATATAGGGTTTGTAATGGTAACCTCGAAATAAACCATTAAGAATTCAACCCTAAGAAATTAGATTCTATGTTTGAACCACGTAAGTGGAATTGAGGTACATTCCATTTGCATGCAGTCATGCTGAAATGCTTGAATGCTATAATATCAAAAGTAATTATGAAATTTTATTTAAATAAAACAACTTCGGAGCCTGTGATCGTTGTAATGACTCAGTTATGAGTAATTTTGTAATGTGAATACGTGTGAAAAATTTGGAAAATCTTACTTAAGCCCTATATATAGACAATTTCCTGCGGTGCAAACGTCCGACCAAAACTAATACTCACTTTGCCATTCGCGACGTGTATAAAAAGGTAGCTCTGTTCTTATCACTCGCTTATAATAATGTATGAATTTTAAATTTTATTCATGGCATCAGGGAATAATGAAATACACGCATTTGCATTTGAAGACAACATTGACAAAATTGAATATAACATGACAGTATAAGTGAGTGATATAGCAATCACCATAACCAAAAAAAGTAAGTAAAAAATTTTACAGTAGGGTTAGGCCGACAGCTTAATGCATGACATTTGATAATCAAATAAGCAACATCAAATCAAATTACATTCCTCTATAAAAATTTCGAAAATTTAATTTCATTCAACATTTTTTGAAATACAAACGATAACAATGCGTAATTCTGCATTTAAGCCTCCATTAGGCCCATAAACATGTACTAGAGGTAGAACTTATTTCCATGTTATGAAGCCCATTAGTTTTGCATTTAAGCCCTTTTGGGAACACATAGGTGAACTGCACTGATACTCGTCTAATCAAGTCAATATTTTGTGCATACATTGATTATATTTATGTTCACTCAATGCTATAATTTCGTAGAATTTATTTAATATGAGTAGCACGGTGATGTAAGAATTGATTTAATTATGTATATCCTTAGAAAAAAATTGGAAATAATGACTTTAGCAAGGTTCACGAACTTTGGAACACAAATTGTATGGGAAAATGTAAGATCCAAATTTGAAGTCAGTTGAGCCTGGACGAATATTACGGGCACCTCCAGTGCGCCTTTTTACTCAAAATTGAGGACTTAAACCTACTGAAGTCTTCAGGATTGATATTTTTCACCAGAATTTCGTGCTTTAATAATAAATATGATTGAATTAAAATGAGAGATGCCTACAATATAGCTACTAAGTCCCAAGAGAGGCTTTTTGCCGAGTGATCAACAATTTTATTGAAATTTGTCGCAATTACGGTATTGAGTGAATAATATAATCCATGTATGAACCAGCGTTGGACACGACTGGGTGAAAACCTGAGGTATCTACTGTATATCCATGTGGTGTTAATATAAGTTTTAATGCGAGATTATGTAGAGTTATCAATTTAATTTTGCGAAATTTCAGTACTAAATGAAAACAAATAGAATCAACGAATCAAACATGGGCTTGATTAGATGAAAAACAAAGGGTACCTTCAGTACACCTATGTGGTCAGGGTGGAGGCATTCATGTTTTATTACGTAAATGTATCACATAAATTTTACAACACTTCATTATTCAGAAACATAAATACATTCAATGCGTTCACCAAATAATGGATGGATTGCATGAAACTCAAAGGTACATCCAGTACACCAATGTGGGTCTAATAAAGGCCTTAATGCAACATTATTTATGGTTATCATATTATTTAAATGAAATTTCTGTTGTTAGTGAACACAAACAAATTCAATGTGTGTACAAAAATGAGATTGATTGGATGAAAATAAGAGATATCTTCCATACCTCAATGTGGTCTCACTAGCGGGTTTACTGCAGAAACTGGCAAAGTTAAGATTGAAATTTAAGTATTGAGTGGACATCATATAATCAATGTGTGAACCAGAAAAAAAACATGATTAGTTAAAATCAGACACCTTTGTCACTCACAAAAAGGGGATAAGGCAAATTAGTCAGTATTACTGAGATTAATAGAGTAAAACACAAACAACGTGACTGACTAAGCCGACTGTATCCTTCTTTATTATTTGAATTTGAATTGCTTTGGAAAATGAAAAATATCGAAGTGCTCATGCAAAATCAAATGAATGTTGTCAAAATGCGCAGATATGAATTTCCATGAAAGTAATTAACAATTTTGTTACTTAAGATAAAACTTAATTTCACCACATCTCTGTTTGTCTCCGTCGGAAAAGAAGTGGAAAGCGTTGGGGGAATTGGGAAGGTCTGCTTGCATATGTTGTGGTAAAAAATAAACGTTCTTAATTTAAGAAAAAAGAAAATGTCAATACTCAAATAATTTTTGAATGAAAAGTCAAAGAAGAGCAAATTGAGGGCCGTAAAAAACTGTAAAGTAAATTCAAAAACATCTGAGGAGAAAAATAATCAACAAAAACAAAAAAGCCATTAACTCAAAAGAACTTTGGTTTTTAACCTGAGGTAAGTGGGTGCAAAAATTTAGGAATCGATGAAGAAAACCTTTCGTCCAAGACAGACAAACAAACTGAATTCAATAATAACAACTAACTTAAGTAGCTATTATAACTATTAAAACGCATATGAGCGTATGACCTACTCATTCGAATATGTCAAAATCGCCGAAATTTACATTTAGCTCGGGAATGCACCGCATCCAACATTTTCGTTGCAATACAAAATAAAACCCTTGAAAACATCCAGTGCATGCTCATTAGAATTGTAACTGGAAAGCGTACATACTTGAGCGCCGGTTAGCGTGACCGACATTATGACCGACTTTGACAACATTGTTTTTCTTTTTCGTCAAAGAACTCTACTGTTCTATTCCTAATGGAGCCCGAAGCAACTTCTGGTTGCAAGGTTATCCTGTAGTTGATGGTTATTATGACAACGAATTCTCCTAGACTAGAATCTCTGCATAACAACAACCTTTTGTGACGACTCGGAATCAAACAACAGTCAGCACACATTTGGTGTAGCTGAGTATCATTTAACCGGTATGCGAAACTCACATATAACTGAATTCTGTTTGGAGAGTCATATGCGGTCTTAAAATGGAAGAAAATTTCGTGCATCTCGATTTAGTTTTCCTGGGCCTTCTCTAGGTTATGGGACTGCTTGAAGATGTCTTAATAGAGGCTTTAATGCTTAATTATGCATAGTTATAACTTTAGTTCTGTGATACTTGAGTATTGAGTGAAAATAAATATAATCAATGTCTGTACAGAAGATGTAGTTGATTGAATGAAAATCAGAGGTACACTTTTGTATTGCGAATAGAGAGTCTTTCATACTGAATCATTTAGAGTTCACTTTTCAATTGTATCAACTTCCATATTTCTCCATCACTTTATTTAGACAGTCTTCAATAAATACTTGATTCTATAATTTTTTTGGATAGAAAAACAATGTTTCTCGATTTGAATTGGTGTCGCTTTAATGTACGAAAATTTGCCAATCTTCCTTTCTCCTTAAATATTGCCCATGTGGCATGATGCTTAGCTCTTTTTATTTTGTAATTTATGAATTCATCCAATTGCTGATAAGGATTCAAAATTGCAAATCTCACTTTGGCCACATAGTCTTGAAATGCGAATTTATACAATTTTTTAAGGCAAAAATCAGGAAAGCAAACTTCGAAGATATTTACATAGGTACACATTAGTTTCCTTTTTTTCTTCATTTTATAGCGGGGGAATCTTAAACCGATTCCCAAACGAGTACATGGGTTGTAAAGATCTAATGTCACTGGTACGAGTTGTTCTGACAATACTAATGTCAATAGTCAAAATTTGAAAGCACCATAATAAAGGCTAAGTTAGAACTCTTCAAAGCTTTTGATGTACAAGTTTTATTTGTTATGTGTTTTTAATTGTTTCAGAAATGTGAAACATTTAAAATTTTAAGAGCGATAAAGCACCATCACAAATACTTTCTAATATTGGTATTGTGAATTCAATAGTGATGTAGTTCGCTCAAGTGCGTATCGTAAAATAGAGTGGAATATCTTCCATATTAGTTCCTCTTCAATACATTCGATTTTATATGAGATATAAGTTAAAAGAATTTGGATACCCCATTATGTATCGAACACTCAATATAAGGGGTCGTGTCGAGTCGCAAAGATATAAATTAAATCGTGGCAATTCACGAAATATATGATTATGAGAATGGACAGGAAAACAACAGCAATCAACCATGTGGGTATTTGCATGTGGGTCAAATCCGTTAAAAGTTATTGACGCATGAAACACTGCGAGGCTGAAGGGGTAATTTCTCTACTGTTCAACATGAGCAATGTAGATAGGTCATGGTTTTTAAATGTTTATCGATGTATGAATCATTCTTCGCATGATTTTATTTTTAATAATTTAAGCTATCGTCATAAAAAAGAACTGTTATAAAAGTGAATGCCGTTTAATCCAACCGACTGCGACGCGTTATGTACAATTAAAGCAACAAATTTAAAGAAAAACAAGTAAAAAGGTTACAGTCGGCTTAGACCAACAGTATAAAAAAAAGAAATAAGTACAGTACCTTAAATTAATCAGGATTAATTTAATAAATTATGGCAAATTTTTTATGAGCCCCATTTTGTGGATCACATAGGTGTCTGATTTAAATGAATCAATAGTACGTACATTAATCATATTTGTTCACTTAATACTGGAATTTTTAAAAATTTTAATGTGGCGTATGCATGATTAAGCACTAAAGCCTAGGTATATTGGAAGTGCCCTAATTTTCATTTAATCCATCCCATATTTGGTTGCCACATTAATTATATTCATTCTCACGCAAAATGCAAATTTCGTTGAATTAAAAAGGAAATTATTCATATTTCAGCATTAAAACCTCAATTGAAGACATATAGGTATACTGGAGATACTTCGAACTTTTATCCAATGAAGTTCATGCTTGGTGCACACATTAAATATATTTATTTTCATTCGATATTGAAATTTCGTTAAGTTTGAATGATAACTGTGCATAAGTCAGTATTAAAACCTCTATTGAGACCACATAGGCTTACTGAGGGTATCTCTAATATGCATCCAATCCAGTATGCTTTTGATAGGTGTCCGCTCGCTGATTCTGGGTGTTCCAAACGTATGACCAAAACTAATATACACTTTGCCAATTTCATTGAAAAAGTTCCAAATTGAATTATTTTTGCTAATTGTAATTCTCCAAAATAGACAATGTGATGATAAACAGTAGCTACTGGCAGATGAACCACTGTTCAAATTCAGAAAATGCAAAATGAAGGTCGTTTAACTGAAGGTGTCCTGTAGCATCAATCGCTAAAATAAATTTTTTTCTTGTTTAAACTGTTCACTTTAAAACAATTTTATTATTTTGGCAATTATTTTTCAGCAAACAACTTTAACAAAATTTCAGTTTTAATAATATATAAATGTATTTTTTTGTTTTACGGCGAAAATAATTCGATTTGCACCAATATCATACTGAGTTGTTAAAAAAGCGTATGAAAACAAATAATTCCATTTGGTATACACAGCGTGTCTTAAAAACAAGTCTATTCGAAAAAAGGTTATGTACGGAGAACTTTTTATATTTTAACACTTTTTCCAATTCTGTGTCATACTAAAATCAAAAAGTTTCTATCAAACATAGTTCAGATCGGAAGGGATATTGATGTACCTCCTATAAAAACAGTCCGATTGGAAATAGTTTTTATGTGTCTTATTTGAATCTTTTTAGTATATCAGGGAATTCGACTTCGGTAAACAGTTTCTAATCTCTGGCTCTGCAAAAGATATTGATTTTTTCAACCACTTTTGTTGGGTGTGGTATTTTTACATGTGATATGTCTATTTCTGACGACCTAGTTTCGTCACTGGTACAAGTCGATGCACAGAGTGGCAATTGCTTCCTCTGCGTATAATTCTATGTTAAATCCACAGTTGATTGTTTTGGCTGGTGAAAGGTGGATTAATAGTTACTGTCCCTAAATACAGATAATTAATTAATAAAGTAGTGATTTATAGGAAAACCATTTATTTGCTGTACATAAACTGCAGTTCAATTTTGAATCATTCTTAAATGCAGATTTGCCAATACATTTAATTAGATATTGTGTGACAAATTCTAATTGAATTACATATGCGATGTGTTGCCATGTACAATTGCGATGGTACAAAATCATTCAGTCATTAGGCATCGCACACATCGATTCGCTTGCTGTTCTGCATATTACGAAAATTAAAATCACATCTTTGTAGTTTGTAGCTATTTAGAAAAACCCCGAGATGTACACAAAGGATTTTTAAAATTGATTTTTATCTTTGCTCACAAACGCGTATGAACAATCACAAAAATTTAACAATCGTGCACACAATTACGATGTACAAGCATACACAACATACAAGTAGACGCAAGTGTTAATTTTCTCAGGATTCATTGCATGCCTGCAAAACAAGCGTGGATATGCCGTGTGAATGTTTATCTTTATTTTGTTCTAATTTTCTTTGTGGATGTATCATGGCGTCATTGTAACATGAGCAACTGAATGGTGTAAGCCTTTTCAATATCGTGTAGCGTTCAGCAATTGTATTTCAACAGATTTATCAGTAAAATGACAAGTATAAGCAACAACAATGTGGGGTGTTGTGCAACTAAGCTGCCATTAAAACTTTCTTCAAAATTTGGGACATACATACAGGAATGAGAAAGCATACAGAGGAATCGCATTTAGTGCAAACAATGGAAGTACACTCCGTTGATAAAAGAACCAAAAAAACTTGTGCAAGAGTTTTGCATAGAAATACCACATGTGGCGTTGTACAACAATCTAGCTGACACATTGAGGTTTTAAAAATTTTAAAGCATCTTTTTTGAAGGTAAGTCGGTATGACTCAGTATTAATGATATTTTCGGTCAAATCCGACTTTAATGTACACTTAACAGTACAGGATCAGTTGTCTGGGATCTTTTCTGTGAGGTTGTTTAGTACTGTTAACGTAAAGCATAGCTTCATTTGAGATATCACATTTGGCCCTTCTATACCCATCATGCATTGAAGTAATTCCCACTGCCAAATAGAATAAAAAAAAAATAATGAATAAATCTATTGGACGATGTTCGTCGATTCATCTGTTTATTATAGCGGTTGCTTGAAATTTGATAGTAATGCTCGAGTATTTCATTGAAATGATACTTAACGAAATAATCTAAGGTGGCTCAAAATTCAAGGTACCTCTAATAAATTCTTTACCCTCATACGTTGCTTAAATTTTTTTTTTCTTAATTGATGCACTTAAATAAGCTTGTTACTCCCGTCACCATCACTTTAGAACGCAACATAATAGAAAATGAAAACCAAGATACCTTAACAGATCTTTAACTTCCAAATTATCTGTGGAAAATTCATCATCTCGCTGAAGAACTCGTTAACCATGATAATGATTTCCTTGATTAGGTATTTACAGACAAAATTTCTGTAACGTTGTTATGGGCTTACCGCTTTCGACTGAACATCCGCTAAAGTTAAACTTTTTTAAAATTATGAACAATTTAAATTAATGCGGGATAAAATTCAGAAGTCCATAAAAAGCAAGATATATGAAATAGCCGGTTACAACTGACTACAAAAAAATCGGTCAACATTCAACGTTAAAGTACCATCTGGTCCTGACCTCTTGCGCAAAATATTTTGGCTTTACAGCTGCTAGAAAATTTTGTATTTCATTACTTGAAAGACAATTTGAATTTTTATACTATGCTGTGCACTGAATTTTTTTTCTGAACTGCAAAGGAGTGTGGAAGTGAAAAAAAAATGGTTTTGTTAATTATTTGCATGGGAACCGCAAGGACTAGAAACATAAGAGCACAATGCAATACACCGGTAACCAAACCCCGCTTGTGAGCTAACCCATTTTGACTTACTTTTTATAATACTTAATTATTTAAATTAAACGCTTTTATAACAATTTTTATAAATTATTTTTACAATTAAATGTGCATTTAACACTAAAACTTAAAACAATTATAGCCGCAATAGCAAACATCTTAAACTTCATGAAATTGTTTTCCACCCCTGGTCTACACCTTTTCAATAGTATTTGGCCTAGAGTTCATCATTTTAGCTTAATTTAGTACAATTAATATTGCAACGTCAAAGCGAAAACCTCATTTTTACATTTGATGGTCTAATCTTGTACCGGAGATATCTTAAATATAGCACCAGTTCTGTCCATGTCTGGGAAGGTTAATAAATTTGGAATTCATTACATTAATTTAATGTGGCATAGAATCTTCAACCTCAATATAATCATCAATAAAATATTTCCTAGTGAATTCTGGGGGTTTGATCTGAATGAGGCACCTAACGTTATAGACTAATTTTGCTTAAATGTTTGTATGTTAAAGCAACAATCTAAAAATACTTAAATGCAAAATTTCAGAAAGTTTTCAAGTATCGTACAGTGATTTTATTTGTGGAAATTTTAAAAGCCAAGGAAATTTCGAAGCGGATGTTAAAAGAATATTTCGATTCTGTACCTTCGCTTAGTAAAGTAGAGAGATGACCACGTCAAGCACGTCTAAAAACAGCAGGAACACAGGAAATTGTAGCAAACATAATGAATATCGTATTAAAAAGTATTCGGCAGGCTGAAAGAGATTTCTAAGGGGTTGGAAGCATCTCATTGGGCAGTGCAAAAATTTTTTGCCTGGAGTATTGAATTTTAAAAATCTATGTGCACAATAGGTGCAGTGTTCGCTAACAATACAACACATTCAAATACAATTGGATTTTTCGTCGATTCATTACCTTCGCCGAGAGTTGGATCCATTACTATGCCTATAGAGTGGTGTGAACATGGTTCTTTGACTCCTAATTAAGTTCTTGTCCAGATATCGGCTCAGAAGGTACTAAATCAGTTTTTGGGATGCGAAAGGATTGTACGTTTTTGTTTAAAACTATAAATTATTAAAACTAAAATATTCTGTGTAATCGGTAAAATCTATGGATTAAAGTTCAGGGAACGTGTATATCAAACCATAAAAGAATTATTTTTTATGGAACTGTATTTTTTTTTGAATAGCTTGGTATTATTCTAAAATTTCACTGGAGGAAATTACGGAGAACTACGTTTGATTTTGATGAATGATTTTGTGGGTACTGCTGATAAAACGTTTTTGAAGTGGCTTTCATGTTTGCGAACAGGAGACAATACCGGAAAGTGTAGAAAATTATGATGTTTAGGCGTTATTGATATATGATGAAATCTTGTTTTTGTGTGAGCACCAAACATTCACGACTTTTGCAATACCACTTCTCTGCATACGCACGTCCTGAATGCAGCATACAGACAAGGCAGCTGCAACGTTTAATGAATACGTATATTAAAATCCGATTTCAATATTGTTGAATGATGTTGAGAACGATCTCGAAATTGAGGAGTTGGAATGATAAATCAACAATAGAGGTGCGTTGAAATTCCGAAGAGGCAACTCCATGATTTACGAAATTTTTGTAATAAAAAAGACGATAAATTTCATAAAAACGTAATTTCAGATGAAAAATCGGGTTTCTACTTTTCGTATTTAAATGTGATTTCGTGTAAACACTAGATAAACACTCAAAATTTTCAGATTTGGACGGAAATATTTGAACGAATAAATTTTAAATAAAAAATTTTGAATTTTTAAGATTTTCTATTATATCACTGTTAAAGTATAGGAGTTGAAGAAAAAATATCATTGCTTGCTGTGTTGGAATTAATATTGCTATTTTTTAATATAACATTTATACTGCTTGATGTTTATTCATTATTCTCTGCAAGGGAAAGAAGCCTATACGATATTTCTTTGCATTAATAACCCTAAGTAAGTAATCATGCGTCTTAGGAAAGAATTTTAATATACGTTGCTTTGAACAGAAATATACTCCTTAACTCCATAGTCGTCAAAGGAAAAGGTTTGAGCTTGGAACTCCATTTCATGAACGAATATCAACGTAAGGCGCTTTTTGTTTTCACCTAAATAATAAATTTGTAAGTGATTAAAACAATCTTATTTGAATTATGACATTAATTTCAATTATATTATTTCTGATAAATTTCCAAAAAAAATTTATTTTTGGATCTAGCACACAAATGTGGTAATGTTACCAAACATAACCTTTTTACTGAAAAGTTATAAAATTTATTTGCGTTTTAGCTAAGTGCACCCTTCAGAATATTCGTGTTCAAATTTGAATGAAGCAATTAAGTTTGAAGATTGTGGATAAAAAAGAACTATGTGCATTAATAAAGCATTACTTTCAGGCGACGTGGTTTGCTAAGTTCATACGAAATTGCCATCGAGTACACCTCAAAATGGCTGTTATAGGCAAAAACGTCAAAAAAGTCTATAAACTAAATTTGCATGGCCAAAAAGTGCAGTTGATCGAGATAGACAAGGTTGTAAAAATATCAACAAAATTTTAATATTTGAGTATGCGAAAGCTTTCTTCCATTTCCGAGCAGTGCGACTAAAAACCACAATGGACTGATATTTCTGAGCAGGGTTCAAAGTTCTTCAACCTTAATGAACCCGAAATCTTTTGCCACCAAATCGAATTAATCGTCTTTTGAGTGGACTGCATGTGGTGAATCACCTTCAAAGCATGCAATGCAGCAACATTCGGATGAAAAGTTTACGGTAACCGTATTTTCGGACGAAGATTGTTTTTTATTCATCGATTATTTTGAATATGTGAAAGAGGAAATTCTTAAAAATTCGTCACATTTGTCTCAACATAATAATGTACCGTGTCAGAAATCAATGAAAATAAATGCAAAACTCTATGAACTGGACTACAAACTATTGCCCCATCCACTATATTCTCTCGTTTCCAGTGGCTTTTTTCACTTCTCAGACTTTAAGAGAATGCTCGCCGATAAAGAGGTGATTGCAAAAGTGGGCTCCTCTTTTTTCATGGTAGCTTACGAACTTTTCAATTTAATTTTTATCCCAGGGCTATGAAATATTGCTCAGGTTCATATTAAGGCCTTGATCTTAATCCTCTTTTTTTTGTGGACAGTTTGTACATAAATTTTTTTCAAGTTTGATCAACTAAGATGCAAAGCGGGGCGGGCAAACGAACGCACGGACTGATCGATGTCACTCATATCGCTCCTAATTGGCTAAAGTATTCCAAAACCAATATATACCCACCAATTTCCTATGTTTGTTATGGTTATGACGTGCGCTCCTGTCCACAAGAATACCTTCTCTTTAAAATCGAATTGTATTTAAATAAATAT
>JXPQ01016272.1:12299-23049 GCA_001014675.1 Ephydra gracilis
AAAAAAAAAAAGTATCTGGGAACATATAAAGACACCATTTACGTTTATTTAGATACAACATGAGATCCCTATCATACAGTACTTACATTTGTCTCTTATGTGAATGAGCATTGCTACCAAAATGTAGTTTGGCAAATCAAAGCGATCGCTATCAGCAAATATAGCATCCCAAACAATCAGCAAATCCAGTAAGGGAAACTCACGCCCAAACAGCAAACGCAGCCAACGTCTTTTATTTAATTCAATTTATAATGTTCGATATTTTTATGGTCGTAGTTTACGAAACTTACATGCCAAATATATGTAGGGGTATTTCCAGCTTCAGTAAATAGTTATGTAAATGCAAATCTTCTTTGGCTAGAATTTTGTCACGTATTGAATTCAATTGTGCAATTACTTCCACTTCATTAGCTGCCTCTTCTGTATTCCTCTAATGTGCCACAAGCCACAATTAATAATAATTTATAATTTTATGAAGTTGGCTACTTACTTTCGCGGATATTTCAATGTAGCCTGTTGGGCTTTGTACCAAATTTGAAACGCGGTAATATGACTCAACTGACGACATGAGTCGTGAAAACATAGAGCTGTATATTTTTAAAATTGGTTAAGTAGCATCGGAGGCTATATTTTGAGAATTATTTTACGTTGCACTTACTAAGAATCAGCTTCTAAATAATCAGGATTTAGTACGTCCAAAAGAGTTTGACTTAAAAAACATATAAAAAATTAATTAATTTTCCAAACTTAATTAATTTTCTAAACTTACTCTATATTTGTTTTTGTTAATTCTTTAAAGTGCATAAAACTTTGTTGATCACCGTACATCACAAAAATAATTGGCGCCAGTATTTCATGCATCCCTTGACGGTAGCACATATACGGATGTTCACGTGCATAGTAAAATAAAATGTTTATCTAATGGATAAGAAGACATAATTGATAAGAAGAATCTGCATGTATCATACATGTAGTGTTGTATTCACCATGCTGTTTTGAATAATAGGCTTGCGAAAGAAATCAACGCCAGGAAAAGTACGCACTACATCTTGTCTGATAACAGAGAATAGTTCTTGATCACTAAAATACTGATTCCAAACACTCTGATTATATATAAAAGGGAACTTTTTTTATCTCTTGAATATTGTCGTAAAGGCGCAATTATACCTTTGTTGATTGAGAGAGTGGGTTGTCATCATCTAGTACACTTAATTCATGTGGATTTTTTATAAATTCCTGCTGTAAGCTTTCGTAACTAAAATTATGAAAGCATTAATTTTTTCTAAAAAATTATGAATTTTTTTTTGCTGCATACCGCTTTCGCTGCTGTGATCTTTGCATAGACCAACTTTTCTCTTCACCATTGAGAACACGTAGTAAAAGTGCCCAATATACACTACGAAATTTTGATATTCTTAAATCGCCATTAAATGCCCTTGCACTTATATTTTCCAGGCATTCATTAGCCAAATTTTCCCATTCTTGACTGTCAAATATATTTCCATGTAAATATGTACAAAATTTGTGTTAATATTATTGCGGAACATTACCGATATCGCTCCACAGAAGTCATATTGGCAACAGCCGTATCTGTTGTGGCTTTTATTGATATCTCAAATCCTTTCTCCTCAAGAACGTGGGGATTTATTTTTTCGTTTGTTGGTGGAATATTTAGTTTAATGGCTTCTATGCCGCGTACAATCATAATTTTTACTCTTACTCTACAGCAATATCGTGTTACTTCAGACGCTGCTCATGGTCTAATACTTTAACTAAGTAATACAATTTTATTGCTCAATTCAATATTCCACTCAATTGTTATTATGTGTTAAATATTAAATGCAATGCAAAGTTCTGTATCAAAATAAAAAACATAAATGGTAAACAAAAGAATTTGATAGTCAACGTTGTAAAACATATGTGGGAAAGATGTTATCTAAGTGAACAGCTGATGATTTTTAGCCTATAAACATGCCCGTTCACATTGACAAAAAAAACAAGTGTGGACACACCAACGCTCGATAGTAACGCAGATTGCATGTGATTTTTCCGTTCTGTCATCCAGGAGATTGCAAGTGTCTTACAAAACTCTCCTTTTATGTGTATTGTTTTAAATTGTTTCTAGTTGCTCAATACTATGACTTGCATTGGCAACATAATTTCCAGAATTATCAATTAAAATCATTGTTCATTTAAATTGTCCTTACAATATATTGGCAATACAAATATTCACTATCAGTAACAGTAGTAAAATGTACTTCGAGTATTATAAAGCGTTCTCACCGATTCAAAAATTGCGGTAATATTTGTATTTATGAAAATTAACTTGAAATTGTTGTGTTGCTCTCAATGTCATTATAATTCACTCAACTGTCAGCGTTATAAGCTTAGTTAATAGAGAGCATCAAATTTATAATTTTTTAATCATGTAAATGACAGATAAACGAAGGAATAAGCTTGAAAGAAAGTGGAGAACATTTTGTACATCAAAACACAGGTTTTTGAACAATGTACAATTAAAATAAATGCGCAGTGAATAGTTTCGTGATCGTAGTTGAAAAAAAAAAGTTACCCAAGTTTTGTTTGGCCTTGGGTACAGCTTCTTATTATGTGTTTCTTGTTTAATCAAATGTCAGATTGGCATCTAATAAGCGAACAACATCAAGGCGGCGTGAGAATTCGTGAGAATGCCCATCTAGAAATGGACTACTACTTTTCGAATGGATTGATTCATGCTGAAATATTAAGACAGGTACTTGCATTTTATCAAATTTTTGACGTGTTCTGAAATGCATTAAATGAAACACATCATAATTATTTTGTGTTTTTTTTAATTAATTACTTTTACACGCTAAACAATATTTGGTTACAATGTCAATAGTAATGTACAAATGTAGATAATGCTTATGAACTTATTGTAATAAAAAATTAAAGTAATAATGTAATAAAAAGCATAAAAAATGATGTAAAATAAAACAAATATTTCACTACACACTTAAAGCTAAATTACCTTATACACAACCACTTATTTTAAGTATAAACATAGTTAAAAAATATTTAAGTATTTGTATTAAGTTCTTTGAAAATTTTCAATAATTTGAATATATAGCTGCTGGCATAAAAGTAAGTCACCAAAGCTTTTTATAATTTAATATAAAGGCAAATATTTTGTTATAATTGGACTTTCATTATTTTCCGACTTCACAGCTCAATACAATCCCACACATGTCGTTCTGCTTAGCCTTTGGGTGGTTGTTGTAGATAGTAGAAACAGGCACCAATTAATTTTATAAATTTATGATTAAATACTGTAGTCCTCTAATTTGTTTATATTTTTTATTCTTTTTATGAGCATTTATTGTGGTTTGTTTATGTATTTATTTGATTAACTTAGTTAAGAACTACATTTTTATTCGTCTTTCTTGCCTACAATATTGGCACCACGACGATCGTCCTCTGATATATCCTTGTCATCCCAGCCCCACACTAATGTGTCTTCATTGTCATGGTCCAGCTGCGCAATTATTTCGTCTGTTATTTTATTATTTGATACAGTCTGTGTGTTATTGTTGACATCAGCGACAGAACTGTGTGTGCCATCACCAGTTCTTTTAACGCGTTTAAGCACCATTTCTTCCGAGACTGATTTCAAGTCATAAGCTTGACCTAATTTTGGAGAAAAGCAAAATATAAAACTAAGTATTTGGGAATTCGTTAAACGGAAATTTACCAATTTTTGCCATGAAGTCAATGAAGGCAGTAGTCCAATTGTGCTGATATGTGCCGAGTTCGGCTGCTTTGTAGTCCCAGGGGAATACGTGATGATAATTATGCCATCCCTCGCCAAAAGCAATTTTTGATACGAGTTTGCTGTTAACAGCGCTGATGTTGACATCATATGGCTTCATGCCATAAAAGTGAGCAGCACTGTTGACAAGCCAAGTGCCATGCAACGAGATGGTGTAGCGTAACATAGAGCAGACAAAGAAGCATACTTTGATTGAAGAACCCAAATAGAAATATGGGAATATAGCAGGCAACACGAAGCAGCAAATTGGCATTACTAAGAAGTAATATCTGCAAAATGAGAAAAGAAATTTCATTACATGTTGAATGGTTTTATTATCAAAGCAAATCGTACTTCTTTTGGAACATAACAACGGGATCGGCTTCCAAATCACTCATATCAATTTGTTTACCCTTCTCCTTAACGTCAGGATGCTTTTTGCACATTAACCAACCCATGTGAGCAAAGAAGAAGCCGCGTCTTGAGTTATGTGGATCCGCATCCGTATCAGTAAATTTGTGATGAACACGATGATCTCTAGTCCATTCCCAGATGCTATTCTGGAAAGCCAATGATTGACACAGCATCAAAAATATGCGTAATGGCAATTTTGCCTTATATGCTTTGTGCGACCACAAACGATGTACACCAGCAGTAATGCCTATACCGCCCAGTACAGCCGTGATATATGCTAACGTGCGAAACGAAAAAAGAAAGAAAAAATTGTGTGATGAATATACTTTAGTCAAAAGCATTATCTTTTCATCTTCCTTACCAATGCCAATTTCAATATAAGCATTTTCTGCAAATATCAAGTAAACACCATAAAATGCCATAGAATGTAGAATAATGAAAAGCAACACATTGTGCCAAACAATTTCCATTTCATATGGTTTTTCATCCTTTTCTGCTTTTGTTTTGGTCGCTAATTTATTGCTGCTATTGGTGCTAATATTATCAAGTTTCTTAACTGCCGGCTCTTGTAATCGTTCCATGGTGCTTTTTGGACATGCCGTTGGTGTGGCTGCTGAGCTCACTACTGTACCAGTAGCCTGTTTATTGTTATTAGCATCTGTAATCGACATCTCGGCTAATAAGCATGTACTGCCAATTATGTTGGGCGTCATCTGTAGGGAGATACAAAAATTTTGAAATGCGTTGAAAATTAGTATTGCTATCAGGTTTCTATTATTTGAAATTGATCGATCGCAACTCTAGCACTGAAGTGTGTATGTGTGTGTGTCTAAAACTGCGTTAACTATGGCTATTTTCAACCTAACTTACTATGCAGCAGACGTACAGCTCACTAGCGTGTTGTGTGTCTGAATTTTTCAATAATTGTTTTCTTTTATATTCTTGAAGAAACGTGACATCACAGTAATGTCGGTTTCTTTCAAGAATATACATTTTTACATTATTTTTTAGTTACGAATTCTATTTGAATATACACCAAATAAATACAACTTTTACAATTATGAAATATGCATAATTTATTCTTCATAGCTGTGCATTATTAAAATCGTATTCAACAGCACTTTGCATTATTTGTTATAAGTTACACCTAAAAACTACTTGTTTTTAAATACGCGTTATTTGAATGAATAGCAATTTTCAACTCCTTTTATAATGCTAACCACAGGTGGCTTGCACAACTGATTTTACTAAATAAAAACCGAATACAATCTCATGAATTTTAACGCTCTGAGTTTAAAGGTTTCATATGATATAAAAGATAAACCCAAGTAACTATAAAGAAAATATTTACGATTCATATAAAACGCTGCATTACGAGTGCAGGCGAGTAAGCGAGGTTTTGAAAACACGCTTCAATTATGCCAAATTCCATAATAATATAGTATCTTGCAATAAATTCATTAGAGCAATTCATATGTCTTACTTTCGAATCATAATAGTATGAATTTGAAAGTATTATAAAGCAGGCCTTTCTCGGTTTAACGAAGATTCGATGGATTATTCAAATATGGAAAAATTAAGTTTTTTTCATAAAGTATCTTAAAAAAAAATAGAAATTATGTTTTATTTGCTTTAATATTATACAAATACAGTGTTTTTATTAGAATAAAACTTTGGAAAAGAGAACAAAAAATATATAAAAAAATTTCAATAAACAATAACTTGTTAAATTGCAGAAAATGAACAATGCTATGTGTCTATCCTTTTATGCACTGATGTCAGTGACACTAACAAATTAAGGCGATGATTTCGAAGTAGAAGTGGTGTACGATAAATTATTCTTCAGTTCCTTGAGAAGCTTCCATTTTGACAATATCCTTACATTCATTTATAAATAAATAACTTATTCCCAGGCATGAATCAGAAATTGCAGATAAAAACTAATAAATGAGGAATACAATTGGCTAGAATAATTAAACCTAAACACTAAACTAAAGTTTAGACTTGTGCATTCAATTGGTGTTGCAAAATAATCAACTTGTCTAAGTTTATTGTTTTGACAACGGCATGGATAGATGAAATCAAAATTGGTTTCTATTGCTGTTGCTATTTAAATATAAATTACAGTAACATTTATGTATGATTTAAATATACTTTAATAAGTTACAATGTACATTGTACGATGCTGTTTCTAGAATGCTAGTTGCAGAAAAGACCATGCCACGTTGGTTCTCAATATAGCCTAAAATCGATTTAGCAATTATCCGTTACGCTAGATCAAACTCTTATATATCTGATTCCTAAATTGTTTTATATCTTTTGTTTTTAGTAATATTCACCATTACGTTCCTTTAGAATGAAGGATCTTTTGTTATTGGAAAAAACAATTTGTGGAAAATGCCCCAACTGAATTTTATTTTCTCCTTGGATTGTATCAATGAGATATTATTATTTAGTATTATTTTATTATTTTAGTAGTATTATAGATATATTTCAGAAAACTACATAGATACGGCAAAAATCACTCAAGAACTTATTGCTAAGTAACTAAAATTAACGGCAGTTAGTCTAAAACNGCCTAAAACACTAAAGTAAACCTAATATGGAAATTTCAACAATCAAGTTTGACTTAAATAATTATATAGAAAATTTATTCAAAAATTAAATTTAACTAAGAAATCAGTTTGAAAGCATATATATATATATATTGTTATGGATGGGTCACATTAATTTGTTCCTAATTAAATTGTGTTTTTTAATTTTAAAGTATATATACAGCAATACCTCAATTTCTGTGGGCTAGTTGGCCAGAGAAAGCCTTTGCCGTTTGCAAATGTTTCTGAATTTGCTGTGCGGTATACTGCCGAATTGAGTCAAATTATAAATTCTTCTAGCTTCACCATTTTGTTGCACACAATCGAAAGTAACTCCATTTCTACCATTGCTCAACTTTTAATTCTGTACATTGCTTTCATCCATTGCTATCAAGCTGTTGTTTAAACCAAATCTCTGATTTGCTCGGTCTGTAAAATGCATGGTATTCTTACTATTGTAATGGCTTAGCCAATAATTCTTCTATGAATTCAACCGTTTTTATATAGTAATATTAATGGTTAAACAATAAAGTTACTTGCTGGTGGCTAAACTTCTCATAACTAATTTTCTACTATAAAGCAAATTGGCATACATGGTGTATTGAAATAAATGGGAAATTCGCTGTACATGAAATTTAAATGATACAATGATATAAGCAAACACAAATCGGTAAAACAAAACTGGGAAATCCCTTTTATATTAGAATCAATAATAAAGCATTGGAACGACGCAAAGTAAGGTTTTGTTATAATGCTTGCATGTGCGCCCTTGACTATCATCATTGATTGATTTTACATTTTGTTTCGGCAGTTCTTAGTTTGAAATACGAAAATTTTATGTTCTGTGTCGTATTCATCAAAGTTCAGCGAAATAAATTGTTGAAATTTTAAAGAAACGAGTATGAGGCCAACGGGTTTTTTCTATGCAAAACTTTGCAACAGCATTAGCTAGCGATTAATAGTCAATAGAATAGTAGTTGTTGGCAATGTTCTTGTGATGGTTAGCATGCATATGAACATGTCGACTTGAGTGCTCAAAATTATTAATAAAAGTTGTTTAGAGGCAAGTGTCCTCAATTGGCTTGCAAGTCATTTTACACGCTGTGGTCGCATATCTGATTGCTTGCAGCTTGTTCTTGAGGTTCATGAACTCAACGCACAACTAATAATGTTCAATGTCATGTTGCTGCGCTGCAATTTTAAATAATTTGTGCAGTCTATTAAATACCAAATCTAATAAGTACAGTACTTATATATTTAATTGTAATTTTAATGGATTTTTTTTTGCTTGCACTTCTAATAAAATTAAATATATGTGGCGAACCAGCGTTTACAATGAAATCTAATTATTCTGTTCTAGAATTTTTGTGGTTTTCAGTACATATTAAATTTTATGAAGATACAAAAAAAATCTTTAATATTTTGTTATATACGAATGTTTATTGTGTGCTCCAAGTGATCGAGAACGTGATCGAGTTAACCAATTATTTAGCCAAAACCAGGCACAAACTGTCTACGTTTCTGCATATCTGATTTTTAAAGTACTTTTTGTTTAATAAATTTTAGAAGTCTGCTGAATAATGCATAAAAGAAATTTAGTAATTGAAAGGTTTTTATGAAAGACGCAGAAAATAAGTTTTATTATGGGCATGCTTAAAAATTAGTTCAGAACAACCATGGGTGAAATCAAATCAATGCCCATTCCCTAAGCCAAGATCTAAGAGCTAGTGGAATTTAAAATTGTCAACTGCAATGTGCACTGTTTTTCCGGGTTTTGTAGCTTATTTTATTCAGAAAAGACAATTGGCATTAATTGAAATAAACCACTCTTCAGCAACTAACACGACAATATTTTTCTTTGAAAATTTATATTTATTTTATATTATAACTAAAGAAAAAACAAGTTATAAGAATTTTCAGCATGAATAATTTGATTTGATACTTGTGAACCTATTAAACACGCTTAGAATTTATTTGCATAATTCTTTTTTATTTAGTTAATTTTAATTCTTTAAATAGTTATTATGTTTTTCTTTTATTTTTTTATTTTTATTCACTTTATTAAATGCGACGCTTGCCCAATGAGTAAAGCTCACATGGCGAATGTGTATTTCAAGCATAGTTAGAGCGCAGCCAATTCGGCATATACCATTTGAATATTCTTGTCTTATAAGCATTTTTTTAAGTATAATTATGAAGAAGTCATCGTTTGAAAAATACAAATATTGTTTGATCAAGGCTAAACAACTTGTTGTTCCTGCTTGATGATTAATGAATTCAATAAACATTTTATTTTTTGGCGGTAGTTATAGAAACAAATTCTTTTGTTCTAGCAGAAGCCTTATATTTACTGTAATACATATACAAGTACAAAATTATTGTTATATTGCTATATATTGCTTTAAACTGAATGATAATCTTTTACACCATGAGCAACCCTTTTTCATATTAAAAATATTTATGTATTTTACAATAATGTGCTGTCGATTGCTAAACAATGATATATATGATTACTATTTAAAGGTGTAAGGAAGTTACTTTTTATAGTGAATCTCTGTATTTGCACATTTGTTGTTCTTTATTATTTGATCAAAATTTATTTAGCTTTTGTTCTGACTTATTTTAATTAATATGCACAAGTAGTAAATAGAAATTCCGATATGCTGTGCATACTCAATGAAAACTTGGTCTATAAATATTTTTAAATTTGTTCTTGTGCTCAATGCTGCAAATTATATTATTTTTTATTGTAATTTTTAATGACTAATTTTTTAATAAGTGTAATGCTAATGTAGTGAGTGTAGTAAGCTAAATAACTTTTAATATAATTAATATAGGCGGTAGCTTTGTAATTAATGAGGCTATTTAAATCCAAGATTTTAATATTTATAATAAGTTCATTCAGCATTTGTTGAAAAATTGTATTTCATGAATGAAAACGAACTGGAAATATATAAGTACAAGTAAAAATGGTACAGTCGTCTTAGACTGATAGTTCGTAAGCCAATCAATTCGGTAGTGATGTATCTTGTAAAAACAGAGAAGCTAGAAAATGAAATGGCTGGAAATCAACAAAAAATTGTTAATTGTTTGTAATTGATAATCTTTGGACCTTATAGATATTCTGAAGACATAAATCGGATTTTAATTGAGTTATGTCTTTTTTTTTTTGTAGACCCATTAATGATTTGTTATTTCATCTTCTTCAAGAAAATTTGTTTAATTTAATGAATGAGGTTGGTTTTTTTTGCTTTTATTTTGATGGGAGTTGCTCTAATTTTTCTGTAATCTTGCGTATATGTTCTAAAATGGAGCTAGATGAAGTACGAGTGCAATCAGAACCTAAATTCGAAGTAAGATTTACAAATTTATCAAATAATCTGCAAACTAAATACAGTTTACCTTACGAACACTAGCTTACGTTTTGAATTACATCAAAGTTTTGCAGTACTGGAGTACCATATTGATGTTGATGAAAAGGTATTCGAAGGAATACACGTAATGACCACTTTTTAAAGTAATTTTCTTCGTTGAAATGTTATCGGTTCACTGAATTAGAGCAATCGAAATAAGGCATGGATAATTCTCCTGAAGAACACTTACATGCTGCTTTGGTTTTTTGTTTCTTTGCCAGTAGAGCACTTTGAATACTGCTAAATATTTTCTTGGCTGCTTATTCCTGGTATATACTTACGAACCTGAAGACGAACTCAATCATTGCAATTTTTCTTATTCAGTCTATACTTACGGCAAGAAAATTGTTATTTTCAGGAATAGGAAATGTTGCCCTAAATCCGATTGTTTGATTATTTATATGTAGTTAGTACATTAACTTAAAATTTTACGAAACTTTTGTTTCATCTCTCTTTGCTTGACCTTGGCTAAATCAATCATAGCATTTTTTAAGACTAGCTAAAATTGAGTATTTTTATCGAAATTTTTCTTCTTGAATTAA
>JXPQ01016272.1:23821-34754 GCA_001014675.1 Ephydra gracilis
AACATAAAAGCAGCAAAAAATAAAAATAAAAAAACCGACATGAAAGTGAATTCTGCTTGCATAGTCGCTAGCAAAATTTTTTTTTAAATATTGAAATAATAAAATGTATGGTCGTGGTTGTATACTATTCATGCCTAAGGTGTGGTTATTCTTTGAACTTCATTGCTCCTTAAACATATGACTTGTTTAAAACCAAAAAAGTTGTCTAGGTCGTGATGTTTCAGTTCAAAACTTGATGGTCTCAATAAATTAATAAATTTAAATCATAAGCTTGTGTTACAGATTACAAATTAGCTGTAGTTTGCCTACTGCTTGCATTGATTGAATTTTAAATACAATGTTCGTTAAATGTTCATATGAATATTTGATTTTCTTGAGATTCAAGCACTTATAATAATATTCACTTTTCTTGTAGTGTATTTGGGTTATTTGATTAAAAGTTTCTGCTCACCTTGCTTGTATATTGTTGAATTTTAATCCACAAGTTATGTAAAATATTTTTTAAAACTAAAATTCTCTTAATAAAGAATTTTAGAAACTTTACGAATTTTTTAAGTCTTTCACACAAGTCGATGTTTTATCAATAATTTATTAATAAATTACTGAAATAAAAAAAAAAAATTGGTCACAATAATTTCTCAATTAAGATTTATTAAAACAGTTCATTTTATCTGTACTTTTATATGTTTTCAATTTTTAATCGTTAAAGGATAGCACTCGACAATATGCTTTAACTTTTCTGAAAATGTTAAGAAAACACACAATTTTTGCTAAAAGCCGCTCGCTCGTATATTTTTATTTCGTGCTAACTGTACGAAGACAGTTTGCAAACAGTTTGCTTTAAAATAATTACACCGAATTTTAAAGAAAAATTCCCTCCAAAATATTGTTTAAGTTTTTTTGCTTGCTGTATTCGCTAAGAGGGTCTCGCAAACGAAGCGTGTTGTTAAATGATCTTAACCCAAGCTAGAGAAGCTTTATAATTTAATCTTATGGCCGCGTTTGTTGATTTTCAACGATAGTTTATTTAACCGAAAATAACAAAAGGAAATAAGATATAATAGCAAAAATACAAACTTGACTTTGCTATGCTTATGCTGCTTATATAGACGAAACTAAGCACAGTGACGTTTTGTGCTAAACTGCCCGTATTCATGAGCTATGCTAGGGGTTTTTCTTTTAAACAAAGGGGTTTTAGCGTACACTGGCTGAGCACGCACATATTCACTTTTGAGGTGTGTGTGTGTGTGGNGTGCCTATGGTCTAAGAGATTTTTTGTTTTTAATGTTGGTTAGCTGCGGCTGATAGGCGGCTGAGCGGTCAAGTTGATCATGTTCGTTTTAATTTTATGAAGCTTTATTTTATTAAATGACTAGTTTTTCTTATTAATATTATAATTACTAAAATGATCATTCTTTGCAAGACTTTTTTTTTTCTATTATTGTATTTATTGGCTGTTTAGCAATTTTTTTATTCTTAGCCTGTTGGTTACAAATTCAGTTTAATTCCTCTGATGTGCATGTGTGCATATGTATGACTCTACTTGAGACCTTAGCGAGGGTGATAAATGTGCATAATTATGTATTGAGTTTAGCTTGCATTCTTCATGTTAGTCTAATTTTTAAGAATTAGCAATGCTACAATTGCCTTGAAGTATTATTAGGAACATAATTGCTTTTGAAATGTGTGTGCGTTAGTTGTTATTTATTTGTTTTGCTGTTTTACGTTAATGCGTTCCATTATTTACTTTCAATGCGAAAAACTTATTTGCTCTAAAAAGTGTATCAATTCTTAACTTATTTTTTCGTCAGTTTTAATAACTTGTTTCACGCGCACCTAATTGGTATTTACTATGCATTAATATTATATGTATTTACATTGCAAATAATAAGATGTCTTTGATATTCCATTTGTTTGCATCTTATTAATAAGTGAAGCCAAATATACAGACAAATACTGATACAATTTAAAGTCTTTTCAATTATTTAGCGCTTGCCATATGGGCTAAATTGTGTTCTTAAAGTTAAGGAAGTTATTAAGACGTTCTTACCGGTAAATATCAAGAAGGTTGTTCTGCAAACACAAAACATATCAGAGCGCACCATTTTTTAAAAAAGATCATTGGAATTAAGCAACGGCCTCAATTTTAGGAGCATATAAAATGATCTATTTAGCGGCATTTATCTGCGGTGGAGAGTATGGATTAGGCAGAATTCTTTACACATTTAAATTTTAATGGTTTTGTGTGATGCTGGTTTGATAATCAGTTTCATTGACTTTTTTAATCGATACATAGACAACACTTAATTTTACGTAGTATAGATGTGTTTTGAATTATTTGATTAAAATTATATATAAGTTGTTAATTTTATAGTCCCGCAATCATTGTTTCCCAAAGAATTGTTTTAGAAGGTATATACGAAAAATGCTGTTCTTTCCATTAATTGAAAGTGAATTAAATGGTTAATTATTATATTGCTGCTTTAAGCTACTTTAAAAATCATACTTTTTTACAGCAGAGCAGTGTCTCCTTATTATTTAATTTTTTGACTTGCAAATCAAACAAAATATCATCGACAGAAAAAGAATTATTTGAGTGCATTTACCCTCCCCTTTTTATTATTATTCCATATTTTTTTAACACACAAAATAAGGAAAGACCTATTCTACATAGAAAAATAAATATTTGAGTGCATTTCTTTTTCCATCATAATATCGTCTCCACCGCCAATTCTTGCTCTCAAGTCTTCTCAATGCACTTACTAATAATTAAGAAATTTATAAAGTTTTGGACGAAAGAATACCATAACTAACAACGGAACGAAACTATGTAACAACAGAACGAGTCCGAAATCCAACATTAAGCTATTACAGAGTTTGGTCTCAATTTTTCCAGTATTTCCGAAAGCAGTGCTTTGTTGGATGTGTTAATTAGTAGATCCTAGCCCGTGATTCGCTGAGCATTGACAAATTAACATAAATGTAAGCAAAAGTGTTGAAATTCTTTATTTAAATTTGGAGTGTTTTAACAAAGCTTGGGATTAGTGTGTTCCACTAAATTGCGTGTAGATTTGAATAGTAAGAAGTTTTTTTGTAAAATGAAAAGTTGATATTCACAATAAACTAGATTCAATATACATGCCGTTTCAAAAATAATCTAACTTCTATGAGAAAAGTTGTTTCAGAGCCAACATAATTTGTTCAGTGGCGGCAATAACGAGGACTGTAAAAATTTGATAATCAATTTAAATATGTGATTTTAACTAACGAAAAATAAACACAAAATTCAATTTGGGTTGTATAAAACAACCTGAAATGCTTTTAAACATAAATAGGTTGCCTGCCAAGCGTTTGCGATTTTGGAGAATGGTTTCTTCATAAAAGAAGGCCGTTGTCACNCTTTTAAACATAAATAGGTTGCTTGCCAAGCGTTTGCGATTTTGGAGGATGGTTTCTTCATAAAAGAAGGCCGTTGTCACGGCTCTCTCGTTTACTCAGTGTTTTGTTTTGTTCCATGCCATAGCGCTCCTCTCTGTGATATTTTAATTATGGGGCACAGACTAGTTAACATATTTTAATTAAATTGCATACAGGGATACTGTGTTTAATTCGCAGTTCCTATTTCTTGTGATTAAAGCTAAATATTGCGAACAGAATAAACGCCTGCTTGGTTGTATATATTAGAGTAAACGGAATGTAAAATCATTGTTTTTGTACCCATATATAGACCACCAAGCTTTAACATAAATAATTTCGCAGTAGAACTAGGTAACATATCGACTCAAAGCATATCTATGAAGTGGCATTACTTAGGTACTTGATTGGTCACTACATTTCGTTGGTACTATGGACTTCAGAAGTTATAAAGTTACATTCGATTTTCCGATGCTATGCAGATTGATGTCTAATGAATTTCTCTAGCCTAGAAACGTCATGTTGTTTCTGATTTGTCGAACGGCGATTTAGTAAGCCTTTTCCCAACTACCACGAAGTGTTTGGATTCGAACATATCATGAGCTGGTTGAGAATAAAATACTTTTTCCCAAGACTCATGGTCTGCTTAGCATAGCTCGTTTCTTCCCTTAATGACTATTGATTAAAATAATGAAAAATTTCGGAGTCAAGGTAGATAACGTAATTCAAAAAAAAAAAAAACAAAACCATAATAACAAACAATTAAAATGGAAATGATTCATTCTTAGCGTCACATGGTATGTAGTTTACGTTGCAAAAAACTTGAACGATGAATTATTTTACGACATACTTATTATATTGTTTGTGAATGAATATAGAAGGGACAAATCGAAATATGAATGAGTTGAAGTTGTTAGCAATAGTACTACTTTAAGGAACAGTATTAGAAATAACAATGGTGATAGTTATCACGAAGACTTCAGCATTCTATTTTACCCTAAATTTATTGAATTGAACTAAATTCTGTATTGTTTTCGTGGCTTCTTTGTTTGGTTTTTTGCTTAAGTTTTGTGAATAATAATTTTTTCAAAATCAATTTTATTTGTGTCTGGTGTTGGTTATGTATACTTTAGGTTGTTCCATTCACTCATTAGTGTCATGTAGGCCGCTATGTTTGGAAATTAAATAAATATTGTGTGAATTAAGCATTAATTTAATTGCAAATTCAAAATGAAACTTGTACAGCATACCTTGGCCACTATTTGTACAAAGGCAATGCACTCTCTTAGCACCCTCGTCAAGGTTAGCGTCTAAAACGACAAACAAATAATAATGGCTTGAGTCGCAATTGCAATTCTAATGTAGCTGTGCATTTTTTTATACTACCATGTTGCATTTTAAAATCTTTATTGCACCTATTTGCTTGCAGCATTGCAGCTGAATTATTGTTGTTGGATATTTTAATTGCACCATACCGCGAAAAGCATATAATTAATAGCGAGAAACCTTGCCAGTGTTGATTGGACTCTATGTGATGATTTGCTAGATTTTTGAATTTAATACTGTTATGAGTTTTTTTGAAGAATTATTCTTACCACTGAAATGCGATTAAAATTGAATTTTTATTCTATTATTAAATTAAGAAAATCTTTAAGGGCATTGTTTGATTTTCAATTCAATTCTCATTTTTTTTTTTTTTTTAAGTTGTGCAGTTATTACAATTTCGCTTTGTTAGCTAAGGTTGACAAAATTTTCAGCATCGTTGATTTCATATTCTTTATGTATGTGACCTTTTCTTATGTGTCGCTGTTATTATATTGTATTTATATAATCATGTAATGATGTATAATTGCTTGCATGTGAATAAAGGAACTGCGTTATGCTTCTTTAGGCTTAAAGACTTTGAAACTGAGGGTAAAAGTAACTATTGAAATAATGCACGCTTCACCAAGTCATAAGAAAAGCAAAATGATCAAAAATTGCGCTATAAACAGAACAACAGATATAAGTGCATTTTCTAGCGGAAATGGAGAATTTCGTTTAATGTTTATAATAAGAGCTTCAACTTTTTAATAAAACAATTACGTAATGCTAGCGTTTAATAAAAAAAAACGCAAGTAAACGAATATGAAAGTTACAATTGGCTTATACCGACAGTATGATACACGTCGCATCGAAATTGCTTGTTGAAAACCATTTAAGTAAAAACACTATTTCTGGGCTTTATAGATGTACTTGCAGTACATGTCATTTTCATATAATCATCCCCTACTTTAGTTGTATTTCATTGATGGCTGGCGATAATTTTGCTTTAAACACTCTTTTCGGACCACTTTTCGCTTTTCCCCCAATCATGCTTAATTTGAGTACATGTATTCATTGCATTATTATGCAACTCAACAATAGTATTTGGTTAAAGTTAATTGACTAGTGTGGATAATTTTGCTTTAAATCGTTTTTTTGGGACAACAAAGGTGTACTGTACAAGAAAATTCGTTGATTTAAATCGAAGTTTGTTGGTAATTCCACTTTAAACGCTAATATTGAAGCACATAAATGGTAGAAGGATGGAGTTTCTTCTGATCAAATTGAACCTATTAATTTTGTGAGATTTAATTGATGAGTGCAGCTTGTTTTGCTTACAGCAATCTTTTCGAAATATATAGGCTTAGTTGAGGTACCCCTGCTTTGCATGCAAACATACCTATTTTCGAAAAATGATTAGACGCTACCGTATTCAACATAATTACGAAATTTTCGTTTAAAAGGCCCCAAGTATCGAAGGAACCGGAAATACTAATCCGACATCATTTAAATTAGAATTTAGATCTGACGCTTTTCTATAGAATACGTGTGCCAAATGAAGTAAATTTACGTCTTGCATACGGACGGACGAATATTGGCAGATAAATTTCTGATTTAATGCCTATTATATGTGTAAGCATTTTAAGTGTTATAAACGTATCATCAAAACTAATATACACTTTGCTAATTTCATTGTGTATAAAATGATAAAATTTTTTACTTCAGAAGGATTTGCATAATAACTGCAACGCGAATCATTTAACTCTCAACTCGTTTTTAATTTTTAATATTATAATAACGTAGCACTAGCGTTTGAAAAAGACAATCAAAGAAAACAAAAAAGAATTAATCATTTGTTTCAGAAGTATTTGCATTAATTATTATTATTGCCACGCACATTATCGAAATCTCTGCAAACTGAATTTAGACTCATAATACTATACTGGTCTCTGTGTAATTCATTCGTTTACTAATTGGGTGTAACCATTTTCGCAAAACTTCGTTTCGGTGAACATATTTCGTTAATTTTAACCAAAGCAACTGGTGTATGAGCACATATAAAACGTTGATCTACGAAGCTGAATGAAGTTTACCAAGCCGTTTAATCCGTCGTTGGTCCCATATTTAATATGGTGCTGTGGTGTCATTTCCGATTTACAACGCTACCGATTAGAACCCCTCCAAAAACAATTATTATTGCCGTTGCATTGAAACAGGGATGATGCCTGTCATCCTTCAGTAAAAGATTTTTGCATATCCATCCATTAATATTAGTATTCGCTTTTGTTAATAATCTAATAATGAATAATGAAAGTTCCATCGCATATCTTTCGATGCGCTAATTTTCTCTGAAGCAACTCCTTTCGTAAATTGTGTGTACATTAAAAAATATTTAAAAATACATAATCACCTTAAAGTCAATCTCAAACTATACCTTTAAAAGAAATAGGTCCAGTAGCTAATGTTTTATACTCTAGCAGACATTGAAGGAATGCTCTGCACAATGATATAGAAAATTTAACACAATGGACTATTGTGGTGTTGTCCAATACCCGAATAAAGTGTTGTTTTGTGACGGGTTTGAAAACTAGTAGGCGAATTATCATTTTTGCTATTGTATTTGATATCAGCATTCATGGACCAGTTTGTCATAATTTTAAGCTAATTGAGGGAATACTATACGATCTTAGCGATCAAAAGTTAAACTATATAAAAAATGACTTGAAATAATAGTAAAATAAAATTATTCAAACGCGGCACACTATGAAATGATGCGTGAAATGATGCAGCACTAGCAACATTCAGCAAATGTTGAAAATATTTCGGTCTAGGGATCACATCATTATCTAATGTTTGATGCAGACAGAGTTTTATATGACAATCACTCATTTGCATCATACAACCAAAATGAGATTTGTTCACTTGTCACATTACATTAGTGATCTCATTGGTAATATTGTGGTATTATTGTTTAATTGAAGTCATTGCTTTAATAGTATAATTATAATCAAGTCTATACACATATTACGCATCGGATGCTTATCAGAGATGCATAACACAAGCCGTTTAATAGAACGTGCCGCAACAAACGTAGCGAATAATTTGATTGACAAACGAAAGTCGAAATAACTTATCGTTGTTGCTTATTTATTATAAGCATTTACAACTTTAACCAAATATTTATGCAAATAGCATAAATATGAAAAATAAAGAAAATTTATGAATTGAAAAAAAAAAAAAACAAAAGCAATGAATTCATAAAAACAAAGTCACAGGAAGACGGCATGGCCACACGTCATCAAACAGTACAACATTTAATAACATTTGAAAATAAAAAGAGAAAAACAAAGTAGAACTAAAAAATAAAAAAACAACATATAGAATATAGGTAAATAGACAAATTAAACATTAAACAGAAAACATACGCATGTACACGAATTTAAACGCATGCGAGTGAAGTCTCTCAAAAGCGTTTGCAAGCCGACAAGCAAACAAACTTTAAAATAGATATATCTTTGTAGCTTAGTAAGCGAAGTGCTTAAATTGCTAAGCGACATCAAATATTTTTTATTGTTTGCATTAGGCTGCTACGCATAAAAAAAAATCGAATATGTAACTATGCGCGCACATTTAATTGCAAACAAATATAATAATTACTTAAGCTTTAATGGCACATTAGAAAAGCAATAACAATCAATTACATAGGCCGTTGAACGTGTGAAGTGGTAAATATAGGGGAGCGCCAAGTGTGACGAATGTTGTTGCAACTTGTTGCTAGATTTAAATTAATTGGTTACTTGGTTTTCGTTGACACATGTTATGCCAATTCTCTGCCTGTCGCAGTAGCATGCAAATAAAATGTTATAAAAAGCCTTAGTCTCTCAGTCATAAAAGCTGTTATCTTGATTGGCGTTAATAAAGTAATTTTGATTGTACATGCATACGAGCATTGCCTTTAAATTATACCAACGTTGGTTGCTTAAAGGCTTTTAAACGATTACTGTTTTGTTACGAGCACCTGTAAAACACAATTATGCACTCATCCATTAACTACTTACACTACCATTCCAAAGTTTTCAACCAAAGCCCACATTAAATTTTGGCCTTAATTAAAAAACAGTTAAAATCAGGTGGTTTCAAAAACATTGTACCTTCATAATAAATTTTTTACGACTCTCACCCAAATTTTTATGCCTCTAGCCCATTTTGAAATTCAGTTTTAAACAAAATGAGGTAAAAACATCAGTTTGTTTGTTTTCAGGTAAATTCTATAATGCGACCGAAAGGTGATATTATAACCTATAAAACCCAGAATTGAAAAGTATGAAATAATAATCGATGCGATTTTGGTCTAATTCAAAGAATATATCTAATTTAAGATAATTGAAAAAAATGCCATCATTGCAACAAATTTCCATTCAGACCAGATACAAAATAGTCGAGTAGAAAATGCTGCAGGAAGCTGAATCACGTAGATGCATGATGGTGGTTCAATTCAACTCTGCGGCTCTTTCGTTTTAAGTGGAGTGGGCGAAAAGTGCTTTGGATCGATGAATCCAATTTTGAGTTGTTTGGCACTAAGATGCGAAATAACGTCGGAAAGTCTGCCGAATAGAAAATGTTGCATGAAGCAAGACCACGTAGAAGCATGATGGTGGTTCAATTCAACTCTGCGGCTCTTTCGTTTTAAGTGGAGTGGCTGATTTGTATAGTACTGAAGGAAGCCTGCAGACGGAATGCCACAAAGAGCTCTTGGAAGCACGTGCTTTACCTAATGTTTTGCGTTTGATTGGCCCAGAATTCAATTAACAGCAGCATAATGATCCAAAACCTACTGCAAACCGTTGTCGAGATCACCACCCTATCAGCCATCGAAATGCTCTGAGCGTCTAGACAGGGAGGTCTATAAAAGTTACGTTTCCTCCTAAGAACACCTTTTGAATACTCTGCATGCTTTTTGGAACTCAATTCCATGAGATGTAGTGCAAAAACTGGTAGAAATAATCCTTCGATTNGTAGTGCAAAAACTGGTAGAAATAATCCTTCGATTCGCTCAAGCTGACTTCAAAGCGAGAAGAGGCTATTTTGATGAATTAAAAATTTAACAATTTTTGTAAACATTGTTTTCTCTTCTTCTTTGCTTCCTCCATTATGATACTTAAAAAAATAGACATTAAATTCGATGAGAACCGAATACATAATACCCATTAATTCCTTGTTTGAAAATGAAACAGTTAATAATTCTGCAAATTTCATTTCATACGGCACTTTTATATGCATAGAAAGTATAGCTGATCGATCGAGCTGATTACAAATTATAATTGAAAACTTTTCGTGAAACCAGCTTAAGATTCTCCTGAATTTTATCTAATGAAGTTTTGTGAATAAGGATTATTTTGCAGGTTCAATTGTATCTTATGCACAAAATGCGAAAATAAGGAAAGAAAGAGATTGCCCATTAGCAGATAGCCAGATGGACAAATTGAAAAATTTTTCTTATTCGAGGAAAATCTTTGTTCTTACAGAAATGTCCAAAATGATTAGTTCTTTGCACTACATATTTTGTACAAACTCTGAACTCCCACCGTCTATGACTGATGGGCATAATAAAAAAAGTTAAATATAACCTAATTATATCTTTTCAAATTTTTAAATTAATATACAATATTTTTTTTTTCTCACCAAAAATGCAGAATGATTGACTTAATGATTTACAAATAGACCATGCCATTGCAGGAAAGCGAAGAACACATGTAAGTAAGTACAATAGGAATCTTGAAGAAATTTTAACACGTTTCAGAGGAGCCGAAATTGCTTTAAGTTCATACACAATTTTTGACAAAAAATCAAATTCACTTATATATTCCATTCTATCGTCGATATAGCATATTGAGTGAAATTGGTCTAGAACTTCCGGTACTTTGAATAACCCAGTTTCTTCAAAATTAACTAACGAAAAAAAGCAATTATTTTCTTTTTAAAGTCATGCTTTGCAATTAAGAAATTATGAATAATTGCGTTGTTGGCGTCAAATTTAAAAAAATGCTAATATCGTTCTGAAATTGCGCATGCCTTCTATTGCACTTTTAACTGCGAGATTGTGAATTGCTGATTTAATACATTTTTTTACATTGCAAGCTCTGGAGATTTAGGAAATCTCCATAAAGAAGAACGTCATGCCATAACAAAATAAATTCAATATCAGCCCACAATT
>JXPQ01016290.1:0-11473 GCA_001014675.1 Ephydra gracilis
TAATAATGTTAAGCAGATTTTATATAAAAATGCTAACAATTATATTGAATAAGCATTCAATATCAAAGATAAGTTTAAATTACTTTTTATTATTTTCCATAGAGAAATACAGGATTAAATACAATGTGAATTATTGCGTTTGAAAACAGTCATTAAAAAAAAAAATAATAATAGATTTCTCCAATATACCGAATAAGCATGTTTATAGAAGAGTCAAAGCGCTTATATTCAAAGATAAATATGAAAATCTACAGTACAGTTTTTTCAGAATTAACTCAGCAACAAATTTAGTAATATGGGGCAAGTGACGTTTTGGGAGGAATCCTCTGCAACCTAACTTTTTCCAAGTCAACATACCAATAATATTATTGAACACCTACTTTCACACGTTTTCAAAAAATTTTGACGAAAAAAAGGCCCACTTTATCATTTCATCAATACCAATTCTGACACTGTTCTTGGAATACCGCAATTTAATCAATTTTCTCCAACATCACGCTATAAGGGCATCATAGAAGACCAATTCAATTATTTTGTATAGGAATGTCAGCGAACTCGAGAGTAAAGTTTTTGAGTAATTTCCACTTCATCATTGCATCATGGCCATTTCATGAATTTCAATGGAGATGATTTCGAATACTTATTTCTCTTTGATTAACGAAAAAACAAATAGATTTACTGCTCTATAATAGTATTTAACGTGTTTTGAACAAGTTTATGCATTTGTTATACATTAATTATTGCTTAAAATAATAAATTAAATCATTTTAAAATCACTTAATTCCGTTTGTTCTATTTTCGCTGTTCCCCATTTTTACAGATATATATTGCTGGAAAAATTATTTCTAACTTCACGCCAGTGTGTCGTCACATGGTTATTAATCTTATTCTTTTATGCAACGCTACAAAATTATAATAATACCATTATTTGGGACGGGTGGGCAGGTTTTTGTAGTTGACAATTTAAGATTTCGCGCGCAAATTGTATTGATATAGACATAATTTAATGCATCGGTGTTTACGAAAGTCAAGAAGCTTGTGGCGTTAAAAAAATCTTTTAGAAATGGTATATTTGTTTTAGTAGAAATAATTTGGAGCTAATAAAATGTTTTCAGGATCAACTAAGTTCACCACCACCAAATACGCCAAGTGATGTAATGGAGAGGAGGGATTTACGAGCAACTATGACCTCACCTGTTGGAGATTTTGAACCTTTTGAAAATGAAGATGAAATACTTGGTGACCATACTTTGCACAATGAAGAGGAAGAAGATGGAGAAGAGTTATTCGGTGATAATATGGAAAATGATTACAGGCCAATGCCGGAATTAGATCACTATGACCCTGCAATGCTAGATGATGAAGATTTCTCTGAAATGTCACAAGGCGAGCGTCTTGCTGCTGAAGCTGAAATGCGTCGACGTGATCGAGCGAAAGGGATCCATCGCGACGATCGGGACCTTGGCTTTGACCAAAGTGACGATGACGATGATGTTGGACCGCGTGCGAAACGTCGAGCTGGGGAAAAAGCTGCAGTTGGTGAAATAGAGGATACCGAAATGGTGGAATCGATTGAAAATCTTGAAGACACGAAAGGCCATACAACAAAAGAATGGGTTAGCATGTTGGGACCTCGCACGGAAATTGCAAATCGATTTCAATCGTTTTTGCGTACTTTTGTGGATGAACGTGGTGCTTACACATATCGCGAGAGAATTCGACGCATGTGCGAACAAAACAGGTCGTCGTTTGTTGTGTCATACACAGACTTGGCTAATAAGGAGCATGTCTTGGCCTACTTCTTGCCTGAAGCTCCATTTCAAATGCTGGAGATTTTCGATAAAGTTGCTAAGGATATGGTATTGTCAATTTTTCCTACATATGAGCGTGTTACAACTGAAATTCATGTTCGAATTTCTGAACTTCCACTCATCGAGGAACTGCGGACTTTCCGTAAACTGCATCTGAATCAATTAGTCCGTACGTTAGGCGTTGTAACTGCAACAACTGGTGTTTTGCCACAACTATCAGTAATTAAATATGATTGCGTTAAATGTGGCTACGTATTAGGACCTTTTGTACAGTCACAAAATGCCGAAGTTAAGCCAGGATCGTGTCCAGAATGTCAAAGTGTTGGACCATTTTCGGTAATTTGTCTAACATGAATGTTTATTTTTATTTTAAGAGAAAAATATTTTAATGGATTTTAGATAAACATGGAGCAAACTTTGTACCGGAATTATCAAAAGATTACGCTTCAAGAGTCACCTGGACGCATACCTGCCGGGCGTATTCCACGTAGTAAAGATGTAATTCTATTATCAGATCTATGTGATCTTTGCAAACCTGGTGATGAGTTGGAGGTGACCGGCATCTATACTAACAATTATGATGGTTCATTAAATACGGAGCAAGGGTTCCCGGTCTTTGCTACTGTTATTATTGCAAACCACATTGTAGTTAAAGATTGCAAGCAAGTCGTACAGTCGTTAACTGATGAAGATATCGCTACAATACAAAAATTGAGTAGAGACCCCAGAATTGCCGACAGAATTATTGCTTCAATGGCACCGTCTATCTACGGACACGATTATATAAAAAGAGCTTTGGCCTTAGCACTTTTTGGTGGTGAGGCTAAAAACCCTGGAGAAAAACATAAAGTTAGAGGTGACATCAATCTATTGATTTGCGGAGATCCCGGTACAGCAAAGTCTCAATTTTTAAAGTACACAGAAAAAATTGCACCCCGTGCAGTTTTTACAACCGGCCAAGGAGCTAGTGCAGTCGGCTTAACAGCATATGTACGACGGAATCCAGTTTCAAAGGAGTGGACTCTCGAAGCTGGGGCACTTGTATTAGCCGACCAGGGTGTTTGTTTAATTGACGAATTTGATAAAATGAACGATCAAGATCGTACATCTATTCACGAAGCTATGGAACAACAATCAATTTCCATCTCCAAGGCAGGCATTGTAACATCGCTACAAGCACGCTGCACGGTAATAGCAGCGGCCAATCCCATTGGCGGACGGTATGACCCTTCAATGACATTTTCCGAAAATGTTAATCTCTCAGAACCTATTTTGTCACGTTTTGACATACTGTGTGTTGTTAAAGATGAATTCGATCCAATGCAAGATCAACATCTAGCGCGTTTCGTTGTTAATTCACATGTAAAACATCATCCATCCAGTGAAGAGGTCATAGAAGACTCTCAAAATACAGGCGAAATACCACAAGATCTTTTACGCCAGTACATTGTTTATGCCAAAGAAAATATCCGACCAAAACTCACAGTAAGTTTGAAGTTTATTATTGGCTCGGTATTACAAATAACAAATATTTTTTCTAGAACATCGATGAAGACAAAATCGCAAAAATGTATTCGCAATTACGTCAAGAATCATTTGCAACTGGTTCGTTGCCAATAACAGTGCGTCACATTGAAAGTGTCATACGCATGTCTGAAGCACATGCACGAATGCACCTTCGCGAAAGCGTTCTCGAATCCGATGTCAGCATGGCAATACGAATGATGTTGGAAAGCTTCATTGAGGCACAGAAATTCAGCGTTATGAAGAAGATGCGCAGTACATTCCAGAAATATTTGGCATTCCAAAAAGATCACGCCGAATTGCTATTCTTTATACTTCGGCAACTTACCTTAGATCAACTAGCTTATATACGTTGTAAAGATGGCCCCAAAGCCACACACGTCGAAATAATGGAACGCGATCTGGTCGAACGCGCAAAACAACTTGATATTTATAATTTGAAACCTTTTTACGACTCCGATATATTTAAACAGAACGGATTCTCCTACGACTCAAAGCGGCGAATGATTTTGCAAATCGTTACCGAAGCCGCTGTTTGAAACATATCATATTTAGTGCACGAATTTCCGTGCGGTTTAAATATTCTTTCACATCTTTAATATTCGCACACTTTGATATCTGCACATTTATGTATGTTTAAGTTATTTTGTTAATTTATTACCATTCGAAAAAATCAAATTTGAAAATCGCATTGGTTGTCTCCCTTTACGTATTCTGGAAACGAGTTAATCATTTCAGTATGCACTCCATTTCCATCTTCTAGAATAGTTAAGCAAATGTAATAAGTATGCTGTATAAGACAAAAACAACCAAAATCTTCTCAGGTAGTTTGGGTGCCATATGAATTTTTTGAGAATGCACCATCTGAGTTGTACGAGGAAATAACAAGGAAGTTCACAATTTTCTACGATTTCCCTAACAGATGAAAGGTTTGTAGTAAGTATTATGTATATATGTATTGAAAGAAGCTGAGGATTAGAAAGAAATATTTAAAAGCTGATGGCATTGTGGACTTCCTCGTGGTTGACGCCGAATGAAGTAGCGGTTGTAAATAGCTAAATCATGTGACATCTACTATTGCTGCACAAATTTAGATACGGTTTTATTGTTGTTTATTACGATTAACGACTTGCTCTTTTTGGAAGTAATGGCTCCAAAGATGCCTTTTATGCTAGTCTCGTGAATTTGTATAACGAACTCTGCAAGACTCAGGAAAAAACTTCACGACTTCAGTTGGCATCTTCGGACATACGTTGAAGAAATTCAGTCCACTGGAAGAAATGCGACAATGGATTCAGATTGCTATATTTTGCGCAGTGGATTACAAGATTATAGCATTATGATATCCGTAAAGTAACGTAGCAGTCTGCAATTCACTCAATAAAATTGATCACGTTGTGCTTTTTAAGGGATGCGTCAAATATTTGGTACGTGCAATTCAAATTTAACGAGGGTAGAGTAACAAGGGGCTTAACCGTTTTCCCAATGACCTCATGAACTCCTTCTTCACATTGAAAACACATCGCCCATCCGTGGAAGACACATCCCGTGAAATCAATAACGATATCGAGATAGTCAAGCAGATAAAGTTGCAGCGACTGCAACGGCTGTGACACTGCTCATATGGATGTCAGAAATATAGCTTTTAAGGCTTGTCCTTTGATTAGTTGGAATTTCCAATTACGTAATAACTTTCTATTGACTTCTAGGCAGCACGTGATATGATTACTCGAACTGAAAAAACAAAGTTTTATTTTCCTTCGATTGCGATACAGGGATCGTAGTGGCCAGGTAAATTTTTGATACCATTTTGAAAGTACGATCTATGTTTAGTCTCAAAATAGGTCTCAATTTCGGCGATTACATCTTCATTGACGCTTAATTCCTTTCCAGGGAGAATTTGGTTCAGGTCTGAGAAAATGAAAAATTCGCCGAGGGCTAGTTCTAGGGAATACGATGGATAGTTTGTGAAACGGTACGTTATAGTGGTGAAACAGCGCTTTATTTTTCTTCAAATGCCACCGATTCTTAGCGAGTTCGTCCTTAAAACGCTCCAATTACGTTATATAATAGTCCCTGATAATGAGTTTTCCTTTTTCAAGCGAATAGATAAATATTACATCATGTTCATTCCTAAATACTGATAATACGTCATGAGCGCCAACCGACTGTTTCGTCTTCTCGCGCCTTGAGGTTGATTCAGTGTTGTTGTCCATTCGGATAAACAATTTTCTACACTCTGATCTGAAATATCGGAGCCATTTTTCATCCATCGTCACATATTGGCGCGTAAATTACCGTGTGTTATGGATGAACAGCTTCAAAAACTGCTCAGAAACATAAATTCATATTAGTTCTTGATCGATTCTGAGTATGGAAGGTATTGACCACTTCCACTTAAACTCAAGAATTTAATTGGAATGTCAAAACAGTGATGAAACACCGAATTTCCAAAACTTTCAATAAATCTACTGGCTTTTATTCCAATTTCGGTGAATAATAAAAGTTCTGAATTTCAAGAATATATAATTTATTTCTCAAGACAAAGCTGCAAACCAAAGATTCAGTCATTTGCTATCAACCTACTGGTCTTAATAATACTTAATTCAGTGAATTTGAAGGTAAAAGTTATATGAGAACTCGAAATTTTTTACCAATGTCAGTCAAATTAATGGAAATATCGAAATACTGCAATAACAAGTGAATTCGGTGGTAAAACTTCTATCGGGGTACCTGAATTTATCGTCCAATTTCGCTTAAATAGAAAAAGGAAAAAAAATGTTTATGCGTTTTTTTCTGAAAGCGAGTGTTAAAGGAATATGGGGGATACCCAAAGTTATTGATCGATTTTTTAAAATTTTATTTTATCTTTTATTTATTAGTTTATATTCAAAAATGCTACCATAACGAAATTCATTATCATACGATGAACTACCTATCTTTTAAGATGATTTCTGTGAAGTTATATACCGATTGTGCTCAATAATGTTATAGCAATGACCAAAAATTGCTTCCGTAGCAAATTTTTGTAGAATATGACAAAGCATCTGGCATTTATGCTGATTTCCGTGTAATCGGAGGTAATATATCATCGGTAGTTTTTTTTTGTTTTGATTCTATGAATATGTTTAAGAAATATAAACTGGAAAACGATTATTAAAATGAGGTGCTATAGATTTTGTACTTAAGCGTTACATGGAAATCCTTAACTTTAAAAGGACCGAATCATGATTATCAGTATATGAACGCAATTTTAATTTTATAAAAATGGTTATCAAGCACTCATTGAATACGAGGATAACCAAGTGGAAGCGTTGTAAAAAATACATATAATTTTTATAAGAAAAAACTCAGATCTTCGTTAAAGTGGTATTAAAAGCATTAATTTTAGTAATATTAATTTATCAAGTCTAATTTATAACATCCAATCAATATTAAAACATATTTCCGTATTTCAGTGTTTTAACTTAAAATCAAAATAATTCCAGTATAACACGTCATTTTTACAAAATTTTTAGTTACTCATGTTCGCTTATACCCATTTCCTGGTCAAACTCTTCTTCACTGATTTTATTCTTTTTCAATTTCTTAAAGAGTCTTATATCGTTTGCTAGTTCATCCAAATCCTCTTGTGTAAATTTTTGTTTCCTTTTCTTTTGGTTATGTTCTTCACTACCACTTGCAATATTTTGGGAGATTTTCCTTTGATTTTTCGCTTTTCTTAGTGCCTTTTTTGTTTTTGCGTCAAGTTTTGCTTTTTTTGTTTGCTCCCAAGCTTCAGTAGGTTTTTTAAATTTCTTCTTTCCCGGCCATTCACCGGTTTCTTCGTATATTTTCACTTTTTCCCGTCTAGCACTTTCTTTTTGTGAATTTTTATACGTCAACTTGCTAATGTCTATCTTAAACGTTGGTCCAATAAAGTTATCTACCTTGGTATTTTTTAGTTCTGGCATGCGAGGCATATGCAGTAGCCCATATCCCGTAGCTGCTTTTCCCAAATCCAAGTCTTTTAGCCGCAAAATGGCGTTACATTCATGTTTGGTATATGCACGTATATGTGACACAAATGCTCGAATTCCTTTATCGTATATACTTTTATCTCCAGCCTATAATGCAAATTAACTTAATAATAATAATAATAGTTACATAAAATGGTATACCCACTTGCAACTGGTGTATTTTAGATAAAATTTTCATTAAATCTTCACGTTTGTGAGCTGTTTCATGTTCTTGTAATTCTGTCATTTCCACTTTCTGATTGATTTTAAGGAACGTAACATAGGCATCCTCACTAGGTAGCAGTAAAACTAAGGCATTTCCATCATTTCCTTGTCGTGCTGTGCGACCCACTCTGTGTACGAAACTAGTAGCACTTGATGGTGGATCCCATTGAATAACCCAATCGATTTGGGGTACATCTAAGCCGCGTGCTAACACGTCTGTACACAGTAGTATTGATTCAGGCTCCTTTCGAAACTGTTCAACGATATTTTTTCTCTTGGATTTCATTTTACCGTGTATGCCGAGTACTTTGCGTTGAATAAAATGTGGAATTATGGCACACCAATATTCCACACATGTACAGGTGGGAAAAAATATTATTATTTTACAATTTGCAGCCATTGAGGAGCGTAAAAAGGCAAGCAGAACCAAGAATTTTTCATCAGCTTCAACGATCTTATAAAAATTCTGTAGCCGCACAGGTGTATTAATAGTAGCCTTCTCTTTCACCGACACTAAAACAGGATTTCTTAGACCAGCTCTAATCAAATCAGTCACTTCATTTGTTTGAGTTGCAGAAAAAAGACCAGTTCTTCTCTGGCGTGGCAAATAACTTAATATATTATTAACAGTTTGTTTGAAACCTAAATCCAGCAGCCGATCAGCTTCATCAAGAACGAGAAATTCCTGAGAAGCAATGTCATTCAATTAAACACTTTTATAGTAATTAGAATTTAAATTTACCAAGCTTTTAACACGTGCAGCAAGATTTAAATCCTTTGATCTTTGAAACAAATCTTCGAGGCGGCCAGGAGTACAGACTAATATGCATGGACCATGTTTTTTAAGGGATGCTATATCTTCATCAATATTATTACCACCTACAATTAATTTTTGTTTTAAATGCTGCAACTTCTTATGAGTTAGAAAATTATCTAACACTTCGGATATTTGAAATGCTAGTTCGCGTGTTGGAGAAATTATAATTGCACCAATTTCTTTAGGCGACCAAGGATTTTCTCTATGGCGCTTTTGAAGCATTTCTATTAGAGGTACCAGAAAGGCTAGTGTTTTTCCTGAACCAGTAACAGCTTCGGCTGAAACATCTTTTCTTGCCAGTAATAATGGAATTGTTGCTGTCTGAAAAATTGCCAAAAGGAATGTAATTGACTTAGTAAATGATTGAACACAAATATACCTGTACTGGTGTCATCAATTCAAATCCCATTTGATTAATTACTTCTAAAACTTCTTCACTAAGCGGAGTTTTCTCTATATCTGTCCATCTTTTCCTCGACATTTCTAAAATTTGTTTATTTTAATTAGAATCTCCTAATGCTTTACTAATTAATTCTACTCAGCATGTGTTGCTTCGTGCTTCTTCTTGATTCGGGTGTGATACCCATTCACACACATGTACTTCGAGACTATTTTACACGGAAATTAAATTGTGCAATGTAACTTAGGTACAAAACATTAATACTTAGTAATTCAATTTAATACATACATGCTATATGAGCTATCAGATGGTAGGTAAACGAAGGTCCATCTAATTTTAGGCAGGGTAGAGTCATGGATTACACTAGGCAATCCGTATGGATTGCTCAGATTTGCTCAGAGTGCGTTTTATTTCACAGTGTAGCTTTGTCATAGCAACAATTATTTTCAAGCACAACAATTCAAAAGAAATATATAATTTAAATACTTCACTTTATCATTTGTATACTCTTTTCAATGCGTGATACAAAGTGTACATTGATTTAAAAATCAAAAAAAAAAAAAAAAAATTTTACTATTTCAAAATGTTTAAGAAATTAAGAAACAGATTAAATGAATTAGGCTTTCACGCTTCCTTATTGTGCTTCCTCTCTGTTTTGGCCACAAATCTAGTAAGAGACTGCAATGGATTTTCTGTCAATCCGAGTATCTATTTGAATGAAACAAAACTTACAACGTACAATGATATTAAAGAGTGCAAGAGTTATGAATATTACGACTTCGACAGATTCCTTTGCTTAAACTGTAAAAATGAGGATATGTACTTACAACCGACAATAGATAGTAAGTAAAAAATTCTTATACTGCAATAACTCATGTGTATATATATCTTGAACTACTACAAGAGCAACGTCTCTAGCTCCTCTTATCGTGGGTTATCTTTCTGCAACAATTTATGTTTTTATAATTTTAGCAAAATTGTATGCAAAGTAAACAAAGTCATTAAATATCCGGTTTCGGAAATTGAGTTGAATCTGAAAGATTACAACTAAACAAATTTTCTCATATTAATATTTTAGTTAAAGTATTATTGTAGTTCTTATACATAATCAAAAGATTTTCCAAAGTTATAAACCTGCAGATTCTGCAGGTAACATAATTGTCAATGTGTTGATAATACTAACTCAATTCAATTAAAATCAAACAAGGCGAGAACAAGATAATAAATTCGACCGAATATATTTTGGCTTACACGGAAACCTGTGTGTGTAAGTTGCATTTGTTTTTGGTTTCATCATAAAGGGCGTTTGACATCTAACACAAATTTAATAAAGTGGGCTTAGTTCTGAACCGCGTTTCTTGGCGCTAAAGACGTATTCTACATACTTTATACCTTTTCATAGCTTATTATCATCAATGCTTGTTATAGACATTAGTCCTAGAATGCAGATATTATGGGGAAGGCTATGTAATGCTTATAACAATTAATTTCCACCTATACGTATTTTTGAGACACATTAATAGTGTATCAGAAAATAACGATTTAGGGTTGTCTGTCTGTTCGTCTCTGTGGACGTTTTTTCATATGTAATCATCATCAATACTTTTGTCCATCAGTCATAGGCAGATTTCATGGGTTGGGGCAGGAAAACAGTATGTAAGAATTGATTTAATTTGTCAATAAATTTGCGTTCGAGGGCGATACAACGATTATACCTACACGCAATTTTGAATACCATTTATGTTTATTCTCAAAATAACCTTAGGTTTGGCAATTACCTCATATTCGCGCTGAGTTTCCTAACAGAGTGTATTCTTGTTTGATCTGGGGAAGGCAATATTCACTGGGGCAAAGATTTGGAGAATACGGCAGATACGGGAGCAAGTCGAAGTCCAATTCATGCCATTTTGCAATCGTTTTCATTGTTTTGTAATACGTTACAAGAACCTGGTGAAACATCGCAGTCCTTTTTTTTTCGTTTCAGCGATTTCATCGTTTAAATTATCCAATAATTTGTTTGCCTTCTTCAAGATTATCAATCTAAATACTGATGCCATAACCTTGTTAGCCGCGCAGTCCACTCTGATGATGGAGCGATCTTTCATTCATCGTCACATAGCGATTTAAGTTTGTATTTGTTATAGGAGAACAGCTTCAAGAACTGCTCAGAATTATCAATTCGTGTTTGTTTTTGGTCGTGAAGTCGCATGGCACCCACTTTGAACAAGCTTTTGCACACCCAACTATGCATGAGTCATATAACCAGTATTAAGATATCCTCACAAACCCAGCTATATCGAACAATTCGGTCATCCAAAATTGTTTTGTGGACTCTTTATTTTTTCGTAGGTAACCACTTGTCACTGGTTGATTTCCCTGGTGCAAAGTATGAATAATGTTTATTAAGTTAAGTCGTAGCTTCAAGAAGTATGGCTTTATAGAAACACGAAAATCTCGTTTATCCATTTTTTTCAAACTAAAGAAAAAAACAAAAAAATTGCTTAACTCATAATGTCAAACAAACTGATAGCGCGACTGCTATCGAATTTGGCCTACGAATCTTTGGAAGGTTCGAGTTAACTAAAATTCATGGATTCAATGCTAGTAACGCATATGAAATTTCGGCTTAACTGTTAAACTATGCTAGTATAACTCTAACCCAACTGAGTCGTTCAACCAAATCTCATTGAGAATAAAT
>JXPQ01016290.1:12214-23205 GCA_001014675.1 Ephydra gracilis
AGTATAATTATAAATACAAAAATTATTGCATTGCTAACAACTTAATCAAACCGTATCTACATTACAATTCCTATGGGCTGTCTGCGGCAAAAATTGGGTATTTTGGTGATTTGAAGTTTGTTGCTTTTTTCTGCTTAGCTATGAAGAATGCGACAGCGTGCAATCATTTAGCCAATCTGTGCGTGCTCTCGCATTTCTCAATTGACAAGAACTCCCCGTGCAGTTCGTTTTTGTTAACGCAAGCCTCCGACGTCGTTCTCAAATACGGCACTTTCGATGAGCAAATACATGCGAATAAGCCGTATTTATTTTTTAAAAAAGGAAGACAAACGGCAAAGCTGCTACAAGAGCCCTTACTCGAAACACAGTTCAGTATAAATCGCAATTCAAAGGTAAATACCTTAAATATGGAATAAGTTCTTTTGAAATAACTTTTTTGCAGGATTCAAAATTACAACTGTACGCCATTGTCTATGATTTGAATGGAAACTTGAAGCAATGGGATTTCTTCAAACCTAGCGATGTTAATTTATGCAATATGTTGTCATCTGAATTAACAAGTGCTGAACAGCAAATTTCTTTTGCCGAGCGTTTGGTGATAAGTGAATGCAAATTGACATTGGAGTCTATTGTCAATTTAGCTACAATTTTTGGTAATAATAATTTTATGAGCATTTATATGGAAACCGTAAACAGGAAAAATGAGAAACTAATTGAAATGAAACAATTGCCAATTTTAATAGAAGACTTGTCTGCTGATAACGAGGTAATACTGATTATCATAGTGTGAAAATATATATAATAAAAGGCTATACATCTTTTTAATATATTTTAAATTAGTGAATAATAGCATAATTTATTTTTTGGATTCATAAAAGCCTTTTGGTGCTTTCTTTTGTTTCAAATAACCACCGATTTTGTCTACTGAAAATCTTGACATAAAATCCATATACCGCATCGCCAGTTTTGTTCGCTATATACATTCGTAAATACACGATTTCAAAAGTAGTCTAACTTCGCTTGTATTTCCCACTAGGCCAACAGATGTCAATACAGTATCTAGGGTTCACCAGGAGGAGTCCCAAAATTTTGGCGGAATATGTGTCAAAGTTGCAAATGTTATGCGAATCAGCTTCTGGTGCATTTATTAAATTAATTTCTAATCAAGCGGCTTGGAGTCACAATTTAGTTTAGGTTATCCTCATTACATCGGTTAGCTGGCATTTCTCACTGGTCTATCAGGAGATCTAAGTTTAGCCAGGTTTAATCATTTACCCACCCCAAAGGAACCAGCATTTTGGATTGATTCAGATGCAATTGAGTTGGAATGTTCTATCAAAAGACATATACCATCTATATACTTTGGTCATAATGCCATTGTTGCCATACGGATGTGAAATTTGGAGGCTTTTAAAATCTATTGAGCATGAGTTAAGTCGTTTTCGATAAGAAAATCCTACGTAATTTTGAACCATCCGGCACGTACTGGTACAAACGAGAACGAACGACCCTGCGGTGGTTAGACCAGGTACTATAAGATGTCTTAATCCTAAAAATCTACAGCTGATGCTAAATTCATAACGGTTCACGGTACCTTGCAAATTTTACTAAGGAATTACTGATTTAATGACTGAATCACATTGCCTTTATTTGTAAAATTCACCAAAAATTCGCTGCGGTAGCAATCCTCATAGATATCAGAAATTCAAGATTTAGCGCATAAGTGCGTGGCAAATTCTATAGAAAAATCACTCTCACTACAGAAAGGAATCATAGAGAGATATAAGTGCTTGTCCCCTAATTTGGTTACTATGGACAAAGGATATAAAATACCTTCGATATCCACTCTGTTCTTTAGATTGGACATCCCAACATTACAGCATTTTTGGAAAACTCATGTGACTAATTCAGTTTTGTTTGCAACATTCTTTAGACACGGAATCTTTATTGCGTTCTTCGCATTACAGCAACCCTGTTAAGATTAGAGACCAAACCAATTGAGAACACACTACTAAATCTGGGACGCAGCGATGGAGTGGCAAATACCATGTTCTTCCTAATCCAATATGCTGCTGAGATTACGGATCATGCACATTTCATTTCTTGAATTTCGTTCAAGGCTAAATCATTGATATGCTTGTAGGCATTCTGCAACAGAATTTTAGTCTCAAGCATTTGTAAACAATACACACTTTAACTACGCTGATCTTGTGAATATAACAAAATTTCTATACATAACTGATCTCTGTTTAACGCTGCTTTATTATCTTTTTGTGGAAAAAATATATTCTTTCGTTTTAGGTCATTAATAACAAATTTTGATAACGCCATTTTATTCAGGAAAGTGATAAGAAATAATTACTTGGTGATAATAACACGTGACTGATAAAAATTCTGGTTCATTCTAAACTGATCACTGAAATGTACCATGTTTTTGGTATCCCTAGCAAAATGTTAAAAATAAATAAATACATTTATGAAGTGGCAAAAAATAAATTGAGGAAAATGATAATAAAAACATGTAAACAGATTACAGTCGGCTAAGGCCAACAGTATAAAACGAAAGTTTGATACGCTTGATAATTAAATAAAAACTGTAAAAGCACATTACCTTAAATTATTCTGGATTAATTTCATTAATTATGGAACATTTTTTGTACTCCATTTTTGTGAGTCAAATAAGTACTTGAATTTAAGGAGGCATCTCTGTTTTTCATGCAATCACGCCCAAATTCGGAACACACATTGATTGTATTCATATTCACTGAATACTGAAATTTGGTTGAATTGAAAAGATAACTGTGCATAACTCAGCATTAAAGCCTCTATTGAGGCCACATAAGTGTCCTGGAGACACGTCTAATTTCCATCCAATTAAGCTAATTTTTGGGACACCCCTTTATATTTATGTTCACTCAATACTGAAATTTTGTTAATTCGGTAATTCTGCATAAAGCCTCATTTGGGACTTTATAGATGTATTGGAAATACGTCTGATTTTTATTCAATTGTGTCCTTTTTGAGAATACGGTTACATGTTTTAATTTCTCGCTTAACCTTGTAATTTAATTGAAAAGGACCAATTCTAACGGCTGCAGTAAGTTTAATCCCATAATTTTAAATAAATATATGTATAAATAGGTGCACTGGAGGTACCTGAAATAATGAACGGATCTTATCCAATTTCAAAAGGGCATCTACATTTTTTTTGCAAGAATATGTGTAGCACATTCGATTGATCTAGCTTAAGTCGATCTTTCTAATTTTTGGATACGAAGGGACGGACGGTTAGATATCGCTAAATCGATTCCTGTGGTAATCCTGATCATATCGGTTTATATTTTGTGGTGGGTATGCAATATTAAACAAAAATTTTAACACCAACTCTTTGCATTAACATAGGCAATTAACCATCAAATCATTCATGTTATAGGTGTTAACGCACGCTTCTACAAGTAAACGATAGAAACCAACTAAGTAACTGATATAATGACGTGCTACATCTTCGAAAATGCCTGTTGTACCTGTGTCTGTTGATGATGTATTATCACAGGGAATGAATACAACGACTTATTACTGTTGAGAACCGTATTGTTTATAGCAAAACTTTTTATTCTTTCGTGCTTCCATTCCATAAATATTAGCGCAAACTCAAGTCGATCAAGACCTTCGTTAAGTAGTCACGCTAATAACCTGTTTCTTTAACAATAGGTAAAAGTTCCTTCTATATGGCCACTAGCTGTGATGAAAATTATCCGCACTAACTACTAAGTCACGCACGTCACGCTTACCTACACCTAAAGTAAAGATTACTCATAAGTAACCAGCCCAAAAGCCGATCTGAAAATCATTATTGGTGACCTCCACGCCAAGGAACGCAAGGAAGGCATCTTATCATCTTCATGATAACATAAGTCAAATATCCTTCGCTGTACCGCAGAACATGGAACTAGATTATAAGATCTTGATATAAAGTACAGACAACCAATTCAATTGATCATTTTGTGTGTGTACTTTAAGAGGTGCGAACTTCAATTCCGATCACTTTTTTGTCTCCACCACGGTAAACAGACACAAACAAAACTGCATCGAACCGAGTGTAACATAAATTCGATGCCCAAAGGCTGAAATTTGTAATTAGACTCTACAGGTCTTTCCCCAACCTCTTAGTAGTCGATATCAACCGTAAAAATGGTAGAGACGGGAAGCGATGCTACAGACACAAAAAAATATAAGTGAAGGAAAGATAGTGTTAGGAAATCATTTTTTTTATAATATAAAATGAATGACTGAAGTGTTCCAGACCAAAGCTTCGCTAAGGAAATCCAACAAAGGCAACGAATGTCAAGGGTTCACTGATCTTATGGAGGCTATTGTTCAATAATATACTGCATGTGGTGACACGCACAATTACAATCAAACATCAAACCCAACCGCAACAATCGTAAACCAATTGCATTATAAAAATTATATACTAATATGCTATGTTCAGAAGGAAATACATATTTTTCAAAGAATCCTTCGTAGTGACACAGATATAGCACGGGCTTAAGAACCTAGATTTGCGACGAACCCCAAGAAAGCTATTTACACAATAATAATTATTTAACAGCAAACCAAAGTTAAGGTTAATTATAAGTTAACAGCATAAAACCACTGAAGAAATTATGTAATTGCAAAATTTCAATAAATATAAATACATATCGTACATAACTTCAATTTCGCATCACATCTTCCCACAACCTCATTTGGTCTAAGAACTTTTATTCTATTTACTTATAAATATTTATTACAAACTATTTTCGTTCATTCAAAACGGGATTGTTATAATTTTATGATTACCCTTATATCTTTTAAGAAGTTATTTTATAAAAAGTATAAGTGTAATAGAAAGTAATAATATTAATGCTCTTGAAATTTTTGTTTTACAGCGCTATCAAATGGAAGAGTGGCAATTGGTGAAGCGTTTCATGTTAATTGAGACGCAGCTCAAAACTAATTACGTTTCATCGATCTTTCCAACATATCGAAATGCCCAAAAGCTACTTACTTATCGTTCCATACGTTTTGTTGAGCATCTTGAAATACATTACAAAATCCATGATGGGAATAGAATTACTTTGCCGCTGCTCAAAATACGTTACAAGAAAATCGATTTGAATGTCAACTCAACTCTAGATCAAAAGCTTGATTTTAAAATGGCCGTCACTTTTGAAAGGCTTAACGAAGAATCAAGAAGGCAGCTAATGCTCCACGTAGTGATACCAATTCTTTTAATATTAGCTGGTGTGGTAGCTTTTGGACGAAGCTTTAGAGTTAAACGACGGCGACGTTCAACAGTTGATTTCTGTGACCTTTCATGTTTGTCAAACTGTTTACTTAACTTGTCTTCCAATTTAGCCAATGTTCTCTTATTGGCCTTCCTGGTTTACACATATTGGTTAGCCGTAGAGTTCTCTACCCAAACCACAGTTAAATTGACTCTGCCACTCCTAAAACCAAATGACAATTTTCTACAAATAACAATATACTCCGCGCTTGTCTTAAAGGTATGCATGTATGGCATCATATACAACATTCTTGCAAATTTGACTTTGATTTTTTTTCAGTTTATATTTTTATCTATGCACCTCTGGCGTCTAAGTCATATCGATGTATTCTTCATTGATTGGGAGCGTCCGAAAAGTTGCGATAACACCCACTTTAATTTAAAAGCCAACTTGGAAACGTCATCTGTATGCTCGAGTGTTCGCACATTTGTTTCTGAAAATAATGTGTCAGCTTGGCGAATATTTTTTATAGCGAACGAATGGATTCATTTATGTTCAAAACAGAAAATCTCAACGGTTTTCCATGGCTTCTTAGTTTTCATTGGTACACAGGTAAATAAGAAAATTTGCAATGTTACTTTGTAAAATTTGTTCTGTAATTCAATTTCCGTAATTATTTTATTTTAATTTTTTTTTTTACCTTTATCTTTTAAAAACGTAGAATTTATGTCTATTCTCTACATTTTGCGTGCCTTTATATTAAATCCCTAAATCATACTCAAAGCAAAGGGTTGGGTTAATGTTGCAATAAAAATATAGATATATGTGTAGATTAGTTATAGTGTTTTAAATGCAATTTCCAGTCAATATTAATCTGCATTTAAAAAAAGCAAGTTAACAAATTATTTCTTTTCATATTCACTGATTTTCATAGAGGACTGTTTTTGATCATTGTCATGATATATTCTGATTGATTGATTCTGAGTATAAAAACTTTCAAACATTAATAAGATGGTTATCCTATAAACCAATTCACGTAATAAAGTTATTGTCCAACATCCCATTAAACAATTGCTGGCCAAGTAGCTATATACCTACTTTAAACAATTTAAGCTTCAAACTACGATCACATAATAACAAATACATCAATTTAAAATATTGATGTTCTTAATTTTCTCAAAAAGCATGTAAAGTATGAAATGATAAGTGTATATCATGATGGTAGCAGCCACATATAATAAACATTAATTTTAGAGTCTAGTGCTAGGTGTTATTGGCTGCACATGCTGTTGCTCCATAATTCTTTGATTTTTGAATTTTCCAAAATTCTGCATAAAATAATAAAAAAAAAAAGAAATAAATATGAATATGAAGCAATGTCTGTTAAAATGTTATTTTCTATTGCTATTAGCTCGTACCGCAATATTGTTGTAGCTATTTTTCACTAGTTTAATTAAAAAAAAACTTCAAGGGGTTAAGCATACTGATGAGATGGCTGGTGACCATCGAAATGCCATCATTCTTTTTTCTAAAAATTATTCTTGTTGGACTTCCTAGTTTATAGTCTACATTTTTTATTCTTCTTGTTCTCCTAAATTTTAAAAAACAAATAGCTACAACAATATATTTTTCGAAGTAATCTAACAGCAAAATTCCTAGAAATAAATCGGGTATTTAAAAACATAGTTTAATACAATTCACAAAAATCTTGAAGAAATACACAATTATATCCAGTATAATAAAAATATTACAAGCATCAAAATTGTGTGGTATTGGAATAGCTTGTTAAAATATTTTTTTACATTGCAACATATCATCGCTTAGTGAAAATTCATATGGAAGCGTGTGCTCCTCCAAGAGTCAAAAAAGGCAATGCCACATGTGCACCAAAGGCGCAGATCAACAAAAAAAAAACAACAGCAATGCAAGTAAAAATAAAAATAAATAAAATTGTAAGGATAATATCACTTTTATTAATCCACAACTAATGACCTCTAAAGGAAAATTAAAAATAATTTAATCAATAATTCAAACGATATTGTCAATTAAACCAACCCGATCAATATTATTTAAAAACAAGAAATATGTAATTGTCGGTATCAATCGACTACACAGACCCATCTAGCATTCATCCTGCAAATACAAAATTTATAATTCATAATTATTAAATTTATTTAGCTTTTCAGTAAAATACTTTCTTCAGTTAAAATAACAACACCTGCCATGATAAAACTTTAAAAATTCGTTATATGAAATTCTTTTTTCAACAATGTCTTTCCTTATATAATGCCCAACTTCTATCCCTGCAGAGGAGCCACGGTACCTGAAGTGTAGCACTTTTTCTGTCCATGTTTGAAGAACCAAATAAATTAGGGAATTCATTTATCAATTTTTCGTGGCTTGCAGGGAACCCTGATTTGTATCATGTATTAGAATTTTTTCTTTGAAAAAGAATAGGCGTTGTTATCAATGGTTTTTGTTAATTCTAGGGGTTAGCAATTTGTCTCAAATTGTTGGATGTTAAAGCAACAACCTTAAATCATTAATCCCAAATTTCAGGAATGGCCAATCAAATGCATGTTGAGTATACTAGTTTTCGTGAAATCGCGGGTACTAATTTTGACTAGCTCGACCCAAACTCTATAATCTGATTTATATTTCAAAAAATTACGCAATCTCAAATTTCAGTAACTGCTCATGTAAGAAATTCCTATTGTATTTCTTTTAGTGAAATCGGTGGTACCCAAAATTATAGACTGATTCCACTCAAATTGCAAAATATTTTGAAAAAAGGTAAGAACATCAAAATTCCAAATTTGAGTAAAAAAAAAAAACGGGTTTAAGAGGAACGCGAAACATAAAAACAGTTTTCTCAAATTTTATAATGCTGTAGCAATAATCCAAAAATGCTACTATACCAAAAAGCTGCAGCATCGATAAACCAGCAGTATTGATTTGAAATCGAGACTAAGCGTTCTATGTGATGTACCCCAAGATATCAACAGATTTTATCCATTCACGAGTTGACTTTATTTTTTACAAAATACATCCAATAACAAAACTTCACCGATCCATCTCAAGAACTCCTCAAGTATTGTGATTACAGACGGACGGACATCCTAAATCGATTTTTTTTTAATCCCACATGAATATTGTCCTAACGTAACCCATATAGCCCCAGTTGATGGTCTGAGTATAATGAAATTAATTAAATTCACCTGAAAAAATATAGAAAACGAAATCAAAACCAAACAAACACCCGGTCTCTTAATGAAAATATTTGGCTAATTTTGCCAAAGATAATAAGGAAAATTGTTAGGTTAGCAAAAGAAGCAAACGTCAACATTGAAGAATGTGTCGTAATTGGAGCGAATTTGGCAACAAACAAACACCATATGAGAGCCGAGCGGTCTTCGTTCAGCTTAAAGTATGGACCAAAAGACAAATATAAAGAACGCGTTGTATGCGGAGAAGAGAGTAGAAACAAGAAAATTTATTGATCAACTAACCGCATGCAATCAATACCTGCTGTGTATGAAAAGAAATAGTTCACAACAATATAATTCCCGATAATTTTCAATAAGACTGGGAAAAATATCAGTGCAGTGAAATAAAATATAATATATAATAATTTACAGTGAATTGTATAAAAATAAATCCTTTTCTTCCAACCCAGTTTGGAAATATAAATGAATAGAATAAAAATTAAATTATATATAAACGTTTATCAACTTATTTCAAAATATTATATGTTTTTAATAAATGGTTATGACATTAACGACTGATATAATATTCGCGGTAAAACCGTACATAATAAAGAAGAAAAATTGTATACAATTAATGTTTTTAGTTTCCTCGTTTCTTAACAGACAGTGCTGTTAATGTAAATATAAAATTGTAATTGCAAAGGATCTTAAAAAATGAATGGGATATTTAAGTATGAACTCAAGCTCATTATATCGTTCTGACGGAAAAAAAATAAAAAGTACCGAAAAACGATAAACTTTTAATAATTTACCAAATAAATTTAATAAAATGAAATCAAATAACACCACACAAGTATACATTGAAATGCTTGGCATAGACCGTGTCAAAAGCTATTAATACAAAAGGGAACAAGAAAAGCTCTGTGCAAGAATAGTTAGCCAAATATGATCAAGCACTAATCAGAGCGTAAACTGTTACTAACAATATTTCAGATAGTTATGCTTAGCTCGTTGGCATCAAAAGTTGTCTCTAAAAGTAATCGAGTTCACAAAACTGGACCGGTTAATCGAACTATAAATAAGTCAAAAGGACATTTATATATCAAAAAAGATAGTCAAATGTTCTCTGAAGCTTGAGTCGAAATAATTTATAAGTGTCAAATGAACCAATTAAATAAATCAATTCAATCAAATCCTTCGATTTTAAGTGATAAAAACGTAGTCATCTTCAGCAATGGACGAGCTCATTAATTAGTATAGCAAGACAAAACGCTAAACAACTCAACGCTCATAAAAATACTTATAAACGAAAAACTGCGTCAAAAATCAAATAACATAGACGACCAAATTGTAACAGTTTCGGCCCAACCAACGTTTAGCATCCATCTGATGATGATTGTCTATGGCTCGATAGGTAACATCCTGGTACACAGCAAAAGCGAATGAATATAAAAAAAAAGTTTGTTTTTATTTTTATTCCTTTCCTCAATGACCACAAAGAATTAATTTGAAGTGGCTTCTATTTGCCTTCTAGCATGTCTTGAGACATCGATCGCGCGATGAATTTCATGCATGCGGCAATTGTCCACTGCAAAAAAAACAGTTCGCTGCAATGCATCAATACTTAAGGGTCGAATAGAGCAAACCAGGTTCTGTAATACAGACCACACTTTGTAATCCAATGGGTGAAAGTCAAAGGATTGGTGGTTAATTTCGATTGATCGGATTCCGATGGGTTGCAAGCCGATGGATTGATATACTTTGGCTGATGTGTTCACACCTTTCTCCGAAAAATTGGCCTTGGTAACGCTATTTTAATTCATTCTTTTCCATTACAGACGTACGATGGTGACTTCTTTTAACCCTCAGGAAGAGTTGGAATGCATTTCTGAATATCAGAGTATACACATGATTTTTCTGCTTGTGGTACTATTTTTCTAAAGAATTTCTCTTCACTAAATAGAATTTGTTTTAGTTTAATAGGAAAACTATAACAATAGTACTATTTTCGACGACATCGCAATCCATAATTGTAAGCAACTGATATCAAAAACTTTTAACGTTGCAATGAAATATAACTGTCAACTATTAATCACAATAAATGTGAAATAACGTACCCAGCATACCTAATGAGTGCATTCAGATAATTACCAGTAAAATATGTAACTACAGCAGATTGCAAATTAATACATGAGATTGATGATATAGTAGGAAACATAGATATTGAAAAAGGTGAGGTTATAAGAGTTTCAGAGCAGAATTTCAGTTAGAAGCGAAAAATGCTGCGTTGGATAATGTGTTGCACATAGTCTATAGAAATGAACTGAACGTTCTTCGATTAGGAGCTAAAGAAATAAAATTGGGGTCCAATACCTCCACGAACATCTAGTAAGTAATAAGTAATTTTCTTATTCTTGCTTTGTTGGGTAATATAATTCTGGTTTAAATTATTAGTGCTAAAGGACAAAGTAATTTAATAAAAACCTAAGAAAATAAAATAAATTAAAAAAAATAA
>JXPQ01016312.1:1055-12429 GCA_001014675.1 Ephydra gracilis
CCGGTCGCGCTTCTGACGGGTTGACGGCTGACCACTTTACAGCAGTTTTCTGCGATTCACCAATACTCAGGGGGAACATCTTTTTTTTTTTTCTTATAGCTGTATGCAGGCAAAAGTTGGCGTAGCAATTGTATGCGTTTGCATGTGTGTACATGGCATTAAATAGCTGCAAGTTATTTATTCTTGTTCGTTTTTGTTGCTGTTGTTGTCTCTGCAATTGCGATTTTCGTTAACTTGTTTCTGTCATTTACTGAAAATAAAATTAAATAAAATAATAAAATGAAAATAAAGCTTAAATTCCTTACGCTCCTGCTGACAAGCGGCAGCTCACCATAGCATTTATGCAGCGTGCTGACTGATCAAAAGGAACAACACAAACACGGTATGTATGCTGACGTTCAACCCATTTGAGGGTTGGATTTCGATTTCATATTTAGCATCACGTGTGGAAGTTATGTGTGCGTGTGACGAACCGAGAAGTCTGAACAGCAGAAACACACACATTTTTGCCCTACGGAAATGTTTGTTTTATTTAATTTCTGGTATTTTTAATTGAATTTTCCAATTCCATTTACTAAAAAGGATATTCAAAAAATGTTTTTCGAGAATATGTTCATTGCTGTTGTTGAAATTATTTATAATAAACGCATAGCCAACGAATAGTAAATATTTGCATTTGCAGCTCGAATGACAATCATTTTTTAATTAAGTTCTCAGAATGCTTTTAAAACAATTTTATGTTCATTTAAATTTTTTGCATTGCTCATTTGCATGCTAACAAAATTGAAATTATTCTTCTTACTTTGCAGAAGTTGCATAATAGGTCCAGAATTGTCGGTGAAAGTTTGTTCAATTGGAACGGTCATAAATCGTTCAGCATATACGAGAGACTATTGCAAACTCGAGGGAGTGTCCGGCAGGCAGACCCAGCCGATGCCCATCAGATGGATGTCCTGGGAGAGTGTGCTACTGGTAAGTTCAATTAATTCATATTTAACATTTTGTAGAAATAAAAATTTGAGTCACATAAGACACTGTCTTAAAAATTGTGCATGCAGAGATTTTGGAATCAACTTGCAACCCAGCGTTATTTCAGCATGCCAAATTCACAATGTGATACCTCACACTTTCACTTCACTTGGCTTTAGAATTTAGGCGCGCAAATCAATAGAATATTTTGCACTAGAAGTGGATGAGAATACGTATGCGTATGCGCATGCCAGCTTTTTGACGGCATTTCGAACTGGGACTTCAAGAGAAAATAATGCTGACTACGTATCAGCGGTTTACCTGACACGCTCCTTTAAAAGTTTAACTGTCCCACTCCAAGTGAAATTGCATTGATGGAAATCATTGTAACCGATGCTTGCTTTAAGAAGACCTTCCTGCATGTGCATACAATTACAAATGGATTATTACCTCACAGTCTTTGCTGAATATCGACCTAGCTCTTTTGCAGTTTCTTGTAACGAGGACCTGGTAATATTAATTTACGATAATTATGCTTTAAATATTTTTATTGACTTTAATCAATAATGGACGTCGGACATATCTCTTGCTCAGAAAAAGCAGCTCGATTTGCCAAAGTAGTTGTGAATTAAAAACACCAATAAAAAAGTTAATTTTAAGGAATTTATATTGAGTGTAAAATTATTGTTTACTTTTTGAGTAAATCAGTTGCCACATGTATATTTTACTTTGGTATGCAATATACGGCGGCGAATGAAGCATTTTATAATAATCAGAAACAGAGTATGCACAAAATCAATAGCAAGAAAGCAGAGAAACAAGAACTTCAAGAAGTAGATTGCACAGGTAATTGATTTCATTGAAGGCGGATTGCTGTCGCAGGAAAAGAAAAACTAAATTACATTCACTATAGGCCTCAATCTAATTCATTTTTTTTTTCAAGCAGCAGCATCAAAAAGTACATATTTGTTATTATTATATGATGAATATACTCCGAGAGCATTTGCACAAGAAAACCATATGCAGGCGAGAGTTTTTAATTTTGCTCTTACCTTTTTCACTGTTTTCAGTAGCCACAATTCATTAGGAACAATCTTTTTTTCAAGGCTCTAAAATTACGAAATGTGAAGTTCAGGCTCTCCTATGCAGTTTTAGGAAAAAACCCAAAAGAAATTCATAGTTTGTGCAGAATAGAGTTATGAGAGTACGGAAATGTACCAAAACATTGGCAATGAACGAGATGAATTCACAATTAGGTAAACAATGTATTCATTAAGCACGTCCAATGGGGTAGTTAAAATTTTATTCTAAATAACGTTCCAATTAACAGTTACCATCAAAATTAAGTTCAGATTTATTAAATTTTACCATTAAATTAAGTCTACTTATGCACAAAATTATATTTTATTTGTTTTTGTAAACGGAATAGGAAGCCTTTAAATTATAAGGGTAAGAAAATATCATCCATTTTAGAATTCTGTAGAAATGTACAAAACCTATAAACAATTAAATCCATTTTAATACAGGATGTATGCATCGAAATTCCAATGCTAAGCATAGCATTTTTGGTGTGCAATGTCCATAACTCCAACTGCCACAAAGCCAAGACCATACTAAACAAGCGCATATACATTTTGCAGCTGTGGAAACGAAATAATGCATAAAAAAAAACAAATAAAACTAGGTCCATCGTCTTACTAGCGGGCNCGAGTTTTTAAGATAGATTACTGGTTAAATGCGCAAACTGGAGGGCATTTAAATAAGATATGTCTTGCCATGAGAATAAATTTAACATTAAACATGAGACTTATCGTCATGACAATAAAGACGTTCCGCAAATTTTATTCTCCTGAGGGTAGTATATAATCAAATTGGCTTAGAATAATATTATCTATTGTCACACTTGTATACATATTCTCGTGATAACAAAATTCTTAAAATTATATGTGAAAATATCTGTATCACTTGATCATTGCGTCGAATAATTATAAAAAAGAATTTACGCGGTTGGAACCATAAAAAGGAAGACATCTGAAGATACATTTTTCAACTGAAAAGTAAATAATGTTTAAAATAAAAACGAATCACATAAAAAAGTCANAATTTTTCATCTGAAAAATAAAGAATGTTTAAAATAAAAACGAATCACATAAAAAAGTCAAATGTGTTCATGACTTTACTAATAATTAACGATTATTAATACAAATTTATTATTTGTTTTATTTTTTTTGTTTTTGCCAAAAATATCACTGCAAGAAAAAAGGTTTACTTATTTTATTGAATTAAAAAAAAAAAAAACTGCTATATTTATTGATATTCTTGTACTCTGCTTTTTCTATTACCAAATTGGAAATTAGTTAACAAGTTTTAGGTAAACTGCAGTGTTAACGTAAAAATCCAACAAGAATAAAAATACAGTTGTACAGACGTTCGTTGGTTGCTAGCCATCAGTATGCTTTAGCCCAATGCTGTATTTTGCATGAATTTATGACAAATTTCACTCAATTTTAAGAATAATGTGCAAATTTAAAAAAACTTAGACTGATGAGCATGAAAATGTATAGTTGGAGTACAGCTGCTTCATAGATAATAATCGCTTGTCCGCTTAAAATCAGGTTGGACGAAATGACATTCACTGAACCCCTTTAGGGTTTTCTGCCAATCTTCCAAAAAGGCTTGCTTCACTAAGATACCATTTTATTGTTGAGTTGAATACTGGCTTCTGTTGATTTCGGTTCGCTTCCTGCGTTTGCTGGGTTGATAGAAAATAGAGGCTTTTAGAGGTTAATATGATATTATTCCCTATTTTGGTTGTAATTCGAGACCTCCGAGAACTTTTTCTTGCCCCTATTCTCTCAGTACGATGGTGTAAAACCAACACTTCTTGAAAATTCCAGTTTTTCGGCGATGGCATGCTCCATATGTAGAGTTAAAATTTTAGGTCTGGTTTCAATGGAAATATGCTGCACTGGTGGCAAATTTTTACTTTTTGTTCTTTTCTAAATCTCTTTCAGATAATGAATGAGACCAAAACCGCATTAATACTTTTAAATTTTTGGTTTAATGTTAAGTAATAATATCAGGTGCAAGAAAATAAAAATCTTTCCGGCATTTAAAAAGGGTTTACGGTCATAAGAATTTAGGTGAGAGTCGTGAAATTTGTAATTAAAAGGGACAATTTTTTTAAAACTGACTTCCTTAAACTGTTTACTCAAAATTAATTCCAAAATTGAATGTTTTGTTAGTTGGTCGCCAACTGCTGAACGGTAGTGTATGTGTCATATAACCAGAAGAGATAAGTTACTGAACTTTACTCAACTAAAATCTTTAACACTATTTTTCTTTGAAACTTTATTTGGGAAAACTTCTTGAATTAACCGCATTTAGCAACTCAGTGTTATTCACTACCAAACCTTCCTTGTCACAACAATCCCCTTGTCAGCAGAATAGAAGATGTGTGCATTACTTTCAGCTCAGTTAACGGTTTGCTTGCCGCCAAATCGCTTTGATTTGCAAAACTCATATTGTGCGCTCCTTAATTATAATTACCAATTTAATCAGCGAAAAATCATGAATAATTTAAACGCCCACATAACAAACACCAAGAGTAATACCAACGAAACCATTTTCATACATATGCATGCATGAGTGCATGCATACATTTTGGCGAAATAGCATTATTAACCTCATCAAGGATTGTATGTGTTTGTGAGACTAAATAAACAGCCAGCAGCAACAATAATAGCACGGCAGAGCGCACCACAATAAGCAGATACGAAAACAAACAAATAATAAGCGCGATTGTTGCCACATACAATATACAGCTGCATTTTGCCACAAGTATTCCCTTTAGTAAAATTAAAACAGATGTTAGCAAGTCTTTAGCCAAAGCCTAAAGCGCACGCTGGCGATGCTGACTGTTTACTGATCCGACGTATGCATTGAAGCAACTGACATGTCTGGCATACTGACTCCCAACCAGTTAAAATACGCATACAAAACCATGCAAAAACGAAAAAAAAAAACAATTTAATCAAAATAAAACATTAAATAAAAGCGAAATTTCATAAAATTGCTATTGAAGTACAGCCACTTAAGTAGCATGAGTGGATTTTCGCTGAAGGACATTTGGCTGGAGCATGAGCACTTGTTATTGCCATTATTTTAGGTTTTTCTATGTTAATTTCTTATTTAATTGTTTGATTTTCGACTTATGTTCTGGTCTTGTGGGTTGATAGAATTTTTATTGAGCTTTAAAATTGAAATGTTTTTTTCATTCACTGTTTTTGTTGTTTTGTATTTTTTTTTTTATAAATCATTTAATATTTCCAGACTTGAAGATTCTCCCATGTCCAGTATGATTCAAAATGTTTTATTCCAGTTAATTTTTTAATATGAGTTAGCCAAATGTACAGCTCACAAAAGTTACTATTCGGTTGAACATCTTCAGCAACACAATTTTGAGGAGTTTGTCCTAGCGGTTGTTATGGGTTTGCCCCTTGTTTCGCAGAACAAACTCTAAGGTTTAAAAGCTTGTTTTTCGAACATAGATTCAGCACTTTGCTATTTCGCCGATTACCGCTCGGTTGGGATTCAGTTCTTTTACGCGCTGGTTCTGACTCCGGAAATGATCCAGCGTCATAAATCTCTTGTAGTTGCACCAATCGTCAAAGTTGCAATTAAAACCATGCATAAAAGTTAAAGTTTTGGCCCATATTCTTAACAATCATTGTTAACTTTATTACTTACCTGCTTTCATTCTATCGAGAAGAACGGTAATTTGAGTGAATGAAGAGAATATTTTTGAGATCTTAAGAACTGTTAGCGGAACACACGGGGTATTACTACAGGGTAAAAGAAATTTTCATTTTTTTAAATACATTTTACTTGAGCGTTGTTGAACTCGCTACTCAGGCGCCGTTAAACTAAAGAGACTTTCACGCAAAAGCGATGGTGAACAGCACTCGTATCCAAAGAAAAAAGAACAAAAAAACCAAAAGCTCGTTTTGGTAAGCCCTCGTAAGCGTTTGTCTTTCTAAATATTTTCAGATTTGAATGGTTCCAAGTTAAAGTATTCCTCTTGTTTTAACATTAGGCTTCACAAACATCTTGCTACCAGAGAAATATCGGCATTGCACACTAGGTTGCTTCAAAATGTTGCGATTCAATGAGGGATGGCATTGCTACTAGGCTAAACTTTGTATGGTTATTTTGGTGCACTCTGCATATGAACGATTCCGATCATTCATTCTAATCGGTCCAATCATTCTTTGTTTACGAAATTTTAAGGGCAAAGGACATTAATGCACGAGTGGTGAAATCGTATAACGACTCTTTGCATTGAATGCGAACAGTAAAAGATGTGTTGCTGAATTTAAACGTGAGCGTACAGATGTTGATGGAGATTCAAAAGGCGATTCATACTGGATTTCGTTTTTTAGAACCCCAAGGTCTGAGTAAGCAATATTTTGAATGGAGTCATGCGGTTAATAAAGCTGTGTAATCAATGGATTTCGTTAAGAATGGGAAAAAAACCAACGCCAATCCGATGTTGTCAGCAACATTTCAAATGATTAAGTCGATTGTTTGCGTCGATTAAATTGCGAACCCCCCTTAAATAATATTAATCACAATAATCACGAAGAATTGCGTTTCATAAAGCTGTGTGTGTGTAGATGCGGCATTCAGTGAGATAGAAACCAATGCACATGCCATATTCTCAGCAAAATTTAAAACTTTTTCAAAGCGATAAAGTTGATTTTGTGCGTCTATCATCAATATGGATTAGAGTTAGTTCTCTGACCTTGATCTGGCACCCACAGAGGTTCTTTAATCTGGTTTTTTGGCTTCAAAACGACATCTTATCGCAAAATAGACCAAGAAGGTGATGGCATCAGTTTTTCTTGATGCGAAAAGAATTTTGCTAGTAGATTGGACCGCGTTTATATGAGCAGAAAAAATATTTTTTTTCTTCATGAAAATGGACCGTTCCTCAAGATAACTTTACAAATGCCTAAAATCAATGACATTTCCAAATATTGCAGCATTCACCGGTTTTACTAGATTTGGCAGATTTGTGCGCCCATCTGTTACCAGACTTAAGAAATATATGCGTGGAAAACCTTTTTAAAACAGAATAGATGGGAAGTATATTTTGCAGACTTTCCAGATTCTCTCGTTTGAAATTAGAATCTCCCTGGAAGAAGTGCTTCCCTTTTCAAACCATAAAATTGTGTTTTTTTTTTTGTCGAAAGGCAATAGAGACTCGTATTGTAATCATCACGATCTTCCAAGACTTGTTTCTTCATAGTTTGATAGCAATATGGGAATTATCCGCAGCTGCGGAGGAATTAAGCGGAATACTTTAATGAAGTCTCGAAGATGTACGTGAATCTTAATCAATTCATACAAGGATTAAGCATAAATTCTTCGATTATTCTTCATATTCCCTAAATTATCTGGAATAAAACATTATGAGCTTTCAAGAATTCCTAGTGAATTGAATTGAATCAAACTAGGCTTTCTTAAAAACAAATCTTGAATTTAATTAAAATGGTATGAATTCCCAGGAACTTCTTTTAGTAGCTGAACATCATTAAACTGAGAGCCATGTTCTTCAAAAAAAATTTAAAGACACTCGGTAGAAAGCTACACGTCTGAACAAATAGACGTAGATAATACAAAAGAGAACAAAGCTCTTTTGATTTAAACATAATGCATCTGAGTAAACGAGATATTTTTTTTTCTTAAAACAAGAAATAAACAGTTCGATTCAGTATGACCAAAAAAAAATCCAAAGAAGGATGATAATTATAACAGTTACAGGTTAGAGAAATATTATTTTAAAACAGCAAATGCAGCAATTAAATATATAATTCATTTCCATGACGCGGATATTCAGAATTCCTCATATCTAGTTCAGTGCACAAACATTGCCGTGATCAGAAAACAACCAATAAAAATCGTTTGGTGAGCCAAGACATCAAGCGAGTGATTGGCGTTCAATACTTGAAAAATCCACATAGATTGCAGTCAAAAAAAGGGCTATGCTCGTAGTTTTGAAAGAGTAGAACTACTCTGAGCACGATATATTCCTTGTTGCAAGCTTAAAATAGCCAAATTTGTGGGCAAACAAGCTGTGGAACGATAACGCACCGTCGCACAATCCATCGTGAGCATTTGGCTAGAAAAAAATTAAAACCACCCAACAATCACCGAATTTATTTGACTTAGCTCCTTGCGACTATTTTCTATTGGGCTAACTTAACGAACTGCTCTGCGGGACGCGTTTCACCATCCGAAATCAGATGATGAAAAAATCTAGGATGGGTCAGTTGGCGATACCGCAAACTGAATATAAACAAATGAAAAAAGTGCAGTTGACTTGGGTCGACTGTATAATACACCTCGCTTAATAATTAAATAAAAACCGGAGAAGTACAGTACCTTAAATAACGCTGGACTTAGTTCATTAATTATGGCAAATTTTTGGTACGCTATTTTTGTGGATCACAAAGATATCTGATTCCAATGAATCCATAGTACGTGCATTGATTATATTTTTTCAATTAATATAAGAATTTAAATTTACGCTTCGCATGATTAAGCACTCAAGCCTTTATGGACTTCATAGGTGTCTTAGAGGGACCCCTTATTTTCATACAATCAATCCCATGTTTTGTAGCCATATTATTTTAAATTTTCATTCAATACTGAAATTTCGTTTAATTAAAAATTATCTTTTTATGCAATTATGGTTTTGTGCATATTTCAGCATTAAAACCTTTATTGAGACCACAAAAGTTCACTAGAGGAACCTTTAATTTCCATCCAATTAAGCTCATCTTTGATGCACCCATTAACCATATTTATTTTCACTCAATACTAAAATTTCGTAGAATTCAAATAATAACTGTGAAGACTTCAGCATTTGAACCTCTATTGAGACCACAAAGCCATAATGGAAGTCTTCCAATTTTCATGCAATCATGCCCACAGTTGGTACACACATTGATTATATTTGTGTTCAGTGTATAGTGAAATTTCGTTAAATTCTAATGATAAATATTTCTAATTCAGCATAGATGCACTGGATTTTCATCGAATCAAGCCCATTTGCTATATACACATTAATTTTATGCACGTTCACTGTGTAATGAAATTTCTTTTAATTTAAATGAAAACTGTAGAAAATTCTGCATAAAGCCACTTTTGGTACAGGCAGTACCTCTGATTTTTATTCAATCATGGCCATTTTTGAAACACGATTAATTGTTTTAATTTTCCGCTTAATTTTGAAATTTTTATATTCTATATTCTATTTATACAATTAATTTCCTATGAAACCTTCATCATTCACGACCATCATTGCCTTGAATAGAGAAATAATGTATATCTTTCGAATATAAATGGCTTTCAGCACTATCACATTTTCAGCATTTTCACACAAAAATTATTCCAATGAAATGACGAATAAATGTGGAAATTTAAAGTACAAAGCCTCCCGAAAATATCCATTAAATGCATATAAATATGCATGCTAACTCTGATTCGCTGCACTTTGGATGACGTTATGTGCGTTAATTCATTGTTTGCTCCTACTTCTCTATTATTTGCATATTTTCCAACATTTATATGTTCCCATTCTATTTGCTTGATTTTAAGAACCATTTCCAAACCAACTTGTGCAGTGTATATTAGTTTTAACCATAATTTTGTAACACCCAAACACAAATGATCGGAAAACTATCAAAATTTATTATTTATTATTAAATTATCAGTATCACGTCACCTTGAGCGAACCATGTCAGTCCGTCCCTTAGTCCCTAAGCAAGAATAACTACGAAGCCCTTAATCTAGGTTCACCAAATCTACTACACAAACGAGGGCTACTATTTGAGATATATTCTTAAATTCTGACATTCCTTTGCATAAACGCTCAAGTTTTTGTTGTACAAGTGCTGTTCGTTTTGTTTAAAACAAGTGAAGCAAATCAATTTGGCGAAGAAATGAAAATAACGAGAGGAGGTTGTCATGAGATTATTATTGGAAACATAGAATGTTGACTATTTCAACAGAAAAGTGTTCATGAACTCAGATCGTAGTTAAACGATAGAAACAAGGAAGGCAGTAAGGACATCCAAAATCAGTTGTTGTGCTTCAAAAAATTGATGCAATTCGTGGACTGGTATTTCAGGATCCTCATGCGGCATATCGCGAAATAAAGGCATCTTTACACGTTAGCTTCATTTCAATACATTCAAATTAGCATGAACAATTAATTTTAAAAAAAATTTGCTCTTGTTTGTTACTGCATTAGTTATAAATCGCTTCAACAAAGACTTGCGTCGGTTGAAAAAAGTGTAAAAAAGTCTGTAGATATCCACGGTCTAACTTATTAAAATTAGTGACATGTGATGAACCAAGGATATACGTCTATTAGGATATACATCTTTTACTGCAATCGAAAATATAGGTATTCCCGGACAATTCTTATCCAACATAACTGCTTATTGCACGAAGCACCTATAACCAGTACAGCAACGTAAGACGGTTCATTCTAAGTGGTGCAAAACCATTTTTGAGCTTGAAGTCTTCGGAAAAAATCATATGCCATAGGTTTGAGGAATCTCAAGAAGAATGGAGAAAGCACTATGACAAATGAATTGCAGTAATGTATATTGTTCACCAACCAGCATATTATAAAAACTACTGAATCAATTATCATTTAATAATTTTTATTTTTTTTTATTTTTGGATATTCCCCAAATACAAGGAGTACCCCTCGTATTATATGAAAAAATTTAAGATGTCAGTTTAAATTTAGTCAGTATACGATTAAAATTTCTTCGGAGACCTATTGAAATGTGTACCCCTATGATAACCATTGTTACAAGAATAGGTATTTCCATGCATTTCCGGCATCCGTCCATCCACAAAGAAGACTTGAGCAAAATAAGCAAAATTTGGTATATATATTCTTTGGATAAAATGTAGATCCATTGTTGAAAATCCTAACAATACTTGCAGTATGTATTCTAAATAACGGGCGTAAGCCTACTGAAGCGGTCAGAGTTAATTTTTTAATGAATTTTTGTGTTTTAATAGATAATAAACACATCTATTCATATTCTAAAGTTGGGCGTGGTTGAATAAAAGTCAGACAGACTTCTAGTACACCTATAAAGTCCAAAAAAGATTTTATCCAAAATTAAAAACATTTATAATTTAAATTCAATGAAATTTCAGTTTTGAGTGAAAGTGAGTACAATCAATGTGTGTACCAAAAATGCTTGATTGCATGAAAACCGGAGGTAGCTCCATTACACCTATATAGTCGCACTGGAGGCATTACTGCTTAATCATGCATAGTTGGCACTTAAATTTTACAAGATTGGATTAAGTG
>JXPQ01016312.1:37940-49560 GCA_001014675.1 Ephydra gracilis
AATTTCCTTGAAAATCGCTCACTAACCGCATACTAATGCCGGTCCCTTCTGTAGTGTATCAGGACTCATATCAAATTCCAATCACTGTAAAACAGAGGCTGTGCAAGCACATTTTTTGTATGCCCACAGAATGAAAAGCGAAATATAATTTGCTGATGACTATGATACAGCGGCAAAAAACAGTCGCGTTGTTGTTTTTCAATTAGCATCTTACCTGCGAACAAACCACGCACTTTGAACGCGTGCACAAGCTGCACAAATAAGACGCACAGCAGAGAATACGCATCACGTTGAGGATTTACGGGATGCAAAAAATGAAGAAAAATAATTGAAACCACAAACATAATTAGAGAGAGCGGCATTTAACACAGTTGGGTGTCCAAAGCTACTACAACAACATAACTACAATCCAGCTTCAGCTGCAAAGTATGGTATAAGGGAAAGCCAGCGACACGAGACAACATAAGCAAATGATTATTATTAAGACAATGTGCAAGCGACAACATAACAAATGTAAGATTTCCGTGTGGATTAAATAGAAAAGCCAAAAGTGGTATTAGCCAAAAGCCTTAAAGTACCAAACATGCGAACAAACTCGAACGCACGCACACATACACACACATAAACAGTTGCAAACAAACGGTAAGCTCACTAAATGCCTGTCTAATGCCTACCCTGTGGCTGATTAGTGTTCGCATTGCTCGCTGCTGCTGGTGCTCTTATAGTTTCACTGTTTGCTGCCTGGGTTTGGCTTTCGGGTCACAGCTGTTTAAGGATTTAATAATGATTAGCCTCCACTGGGACTTCTTGCAAATGCATTGATGTTGATGTCCTTATTTTTTACACCTATTAGAAAATTATTATTAGAATTTTTTTATTTCTAAATTAATAACAGTGGCTTAAAATATATCAATTTATTATTTTAAATCATTATAATTTATTTCATCATTTAATATGGCACAATTAAAAAACAATGCTGAATACATAAAATTAATTTGTAAGGTTCTGAAGACTCGATATTAAAAAGAAAAAAAAATTCTACATAAATACTGACACAAACAAATCGATGGCAAACGAAAACTAATGAATATTAAAAAAAAAGGCTGTTTATAAAAGTCGCCAATGAAATTGGCAAAGTGCATATTAGTTTTATGCATACGTTTCCAACACCCAGAACCATCGTACGGAGACCTATGAAAGATATGATCAGAATCACCACAGAATTGATTTAGCCATGCTCGTCCGTTCGTCCGTCCGCATCCAAAAAATTGACAAAATGCCTTGACCAACGAAATTAGTTACACGTATTCTTTGAAAAAAGCTTAGGTCCCATTTTGAAATTGGTCAAGATCCGACCATTATTTCAGGTACCCCTAGTACACTTATTCATACACATATTTACTAAATTTACGGGCTTAAGTCTTCTGCAGCCATTACAATTGATATTTTTCCATGAAATTTCAAGATTAAGCGGGAAATCAAAACATGTAACCGTGTTCCAAAAACGGACGTAATTGAATAAGAATCAGATGTACCTCCAGTACACCTATAACGTCCCGAAAGAGGCTTTATGCAAAATTACAACCAATTATCACTTTAATTTAACGAAATTTCATTACATACTGAATATAAATATCACCAATGTGTGTATCAAAAATGAGCTTGATTGGCAAAAAATCGGAAATACCCTCAGTACACGTTTGTGGTATCAATAGATGCTTTAATGCTGGAATTATACACAGTTATAATAAAAAGTTAAAAAGAATTTAGTATTGAGTGAACATAAATATAAACAGGGGCATGCCAAAAATGAGCTTGATTGAATGANCCCAGTTCACCTGTGTTGCCTCAATAGTGGTTTTTATTCAACGATATTTCAATATTGAGTGAATTTCAATAAGATTAATGTGTGTACCAAATGTGAGCGTAATTGCATGAAAATCAACGGACCCTCCAGTACACCTATGTGGTCTTAATAGAGGCTTTAATGGTAAATTATGGACAGTTATCTTTTTAATTCAACAAAATCTGAGCATATAATTCTGAGAATATAATTCATGCATAGGTTTTAAATTTTATAAAATGCCAGTATTACGTGCGTACTATTGTTTCATTGAAATCAGACACCAATGTGATCCACAAAGAGGGAGTACAAAAATTTGCCATAATTAATAAAATTAATCCATAGTAATTTACAGTACTGGAATTCTCATGTTGTTAGTCAATAATCAAGGGACGTGTGTTATATTGTCGGCCTAAGGACTGTAACCTTTTTAATTTTTAATTTTTTAATTTTTTTTTTTTTTTGCAATGGGTTTTCAAATAGCGCTAAAAGTTAAGACAATATATTCCAAATCACTTCCGCTTAGCTTCTTACATTACTTGAGACCATCTACCAACTCATTGACTGCAAAAATCACTTATGCATGGAGAAATAGTCCAAAACACGGGCAAGGACTCGCTTCAATAAAACAATATTTGTAGTCAAAGCAAGCAAGCTTTGCTGCCTAATACAGACATAACTTTTAATTCAACAGCTTGAGGTCTTGACTAGCAACTAGCTCCAGTGATATCAATTACACAATAAGTTTAAGTTTCGATGGTCTCATTAACAAAAAGTCTGATGTGCCTGGACACCAACAAGTGCGATGGCCGGGAATGGCTGTTTAACCTGAAAATCGTGTAACATCTGAAATATTGGCTATGCAGTCATGAATTGCGCTGCGGCTTCCCAGACAATCTCTAGACTCCACGTATCAGTATTACGTTACCAAAGAAGATTTAAGTGTATCTATCAGAAACATGCGAAAGTTACTGTAAATATCGTTGTGACTTTAACTCCAAGCTGGACAGCCAATTCATACTTGAACCTACAGTCAATAAATTCAGTTCGCAGAATAAGACAAGTGCCAATATCGTTATACCTGCATCATGGAACATTGCACTAGATTCCAGCACCTCAATATATCTATCAAGCTGATCACTTTGTCATTGATGGAGGGCATGCCTCAAACGTTCCTCATGGCTCTCAAAATAAAATAGATCTTTGCACGAAGAAGGTGGTACGCAATGCCTCAATGTGAAGGACTCCCTCTACTCACCGTACGAAACATACCTTGCCAAAAAGGATAGAAGAGACGCAAATCTGCAGGCGGAGAAACCATGATTCTATGAAAGGATAGTGTTAGGAAAGCGATATACTTCACAGCAGAAAAGTTGAAAATTCTTTCAAAAGATAAAGCGCATAACTGAAGACTGCAGCTTTGTCCTGGAAAGGCTATGGCCAGAATATCATAATACATAATATATAATATTAAACAATTTTATTTAATTCAGATTCCATGAGTTTCTCATGTTGAAAGATCTTACTTTTTAGTAGACGTTTTTCAAATACTGGGCCGATTACACTCATTTCTGGACGGTTTTTTATGACACTCTAGAAATTACACTGATGAAATGATGAGGCGATTAGAAACAACTTGATGAAATTGGTAACTATGCGTATTTCTCCCAGAAACATTTATCAAGAGGGTATTATTTCAATTGAATGGTGGGATAATTANATTTATCAAGAGTGTATTATTTCAATTGAATGGTGGTATAATTAATAAGCAACCGTACTGCAACTTCGACTTTTACTACTACATCTACTATAACTGCTACTCGTCGTACTTCTTCTAGTTCATCTACTACTACTTTTGCGGAACATGTACGTTAATTTTTTCATTGACCAGCTATTGCTGGCTACTATCCACTGTCTAGGTTGGCGTTATGTTGAATAAAGGTGTACCAGACTTGGAGTTAAGTGCAAAACCGGAAGTTACCTCAAAGACCAGTTAATTGGGAATCCTTCGAGTGTAACAATCGGATGGCCAATCCCTGGATTTTGTGATAAGCCAAATTCGGTCGTAATTTTTAGAAAGAGAGAGGCTATTACAGCGGACCGTTTTGTTAAAATGGCGAAACTGACCAGAATTTCTGGCGCTTCTGGAGGCGGTGGCCCCTGGACGTTGTTCCAGCTGGCTGATTGGTGTGTGGATCCTGTTTTGGAATCGCAATTGGGGCTTTGGTTGCCTAAATTTTGCTGGCATGGGGGCTATTCTTGAGAAGCAACATGGGTGCTGTAACCCTCATTACAGGTTTCCCCATTGGAGGCCGTCTATAGCCTGAATTGATACAAAAGTGAAAATGGTATCTATAGGACTTCATTTTCTAATTCCTCTGCGGCGTGATTCGGGTATAATATACCCGATCGAGTGTGCAGAACACCGCGTTTAATAGAAGTTTTGCGACCATCTAGAGACACGTAAAACGTTGACATTCATCTATCTATGGTGCCGATATATGCAGAGGCATTGCGTGCTGTAATCTTTATTTTTTTACCCTAAATATACGAAAATATTTTGATTATATTATGCACGAGTCGTCCTGAGTAATTTTCTCAAGCGAACAGTATCACGTAAGCCTCGAACTAAAGACTTGCTCAAGATGTAATATTTTCTTTCAACAATCTACTGCTGATAAAAGATTCCTTCTGCTTGATCTGTTAATGAGATGTAAATTATTTCTCATCAACCAAAGATGAAAAAGCTTTTGAAGTTTTGTCTTTTGAAATTATATTTGTAGTATCTCACTTCATTTTAACAGTAATAGGGACATCATAGTTTCATTTATCACTATTACAGAAAATGTAATTCCTTTCATTTCCGTACCGCTGTAGCGAAATTCAGTATAAACAGCTAGCTCTGAGGTGACACATTTGCACTTCAATTATGTTAAATTTGAAATATTTTTGATTATAATGCCTTTAACATCTTGACCAAATGATAATGCACGAGCCTTTGCACAGACAACGCATTTGAGTATAACGTTTGCTTTGATTTACTCGCCAAAGTTTTTCGCCTCTGTCCCCAATTTCTACAACTGCTTTTATGGTTTGCTATTTGCTTTAATTTTTGTAAACTCACTGCATTAAAGTTTGTTTGATTGTCTATTTGCTGTTGTTCCTTAGGCTATTTGCTGTGGCTTTCTTTGGCATTTATGTCTGGGTGTTTGTAAGAGTTTTTCTTAAGCATTTTCTTATGCATTTCATGAATCAAAAATTGTTTGGGGATTTTATACGATTTTGCTGTTATTGGAAACATATCAAGATTTGCTTGAATGGGGGAACTAAATGCAAAGTAAAAGTCAGGGTTGCTCTTATCTAACGACATTATCATTGATTTTGATTGTTTTTCAAATATAGCCACCGAGTAACAGGGTTAATGCTGTTGAATTGATTTACCAAAAGTTGTCTGGTATGCGCTACAACTTTAAGTTGCAAGAAAGTTCAATTTAAATGGAAGCAAAATAAATTGAAAAATTAAATTGGGGTCAAAGTCAACACGCAGAAATAATACGATTTACTTAAAGAGAAAATAACAAAAAACACGCACCAAAATATTTAAACGATTTTAATGCAACAGAAGTATAACGTTTACGGTAGGAATGTTCATCAAGCTAGTTCACTTAAATTTAAACATAATTTTCTTGTATTATAACAAACAACGCCATGCTGTGTTGCTTTATACTAGTCTGCAGAGCTGAAAGGAGCCGATTCTACTGAATTCACAGTATTAAACGGGACACAATTAAACTAAGTTTAACCAAGTATATCAAGAATTACCTTTCTAACATTTTGGCTGAAAAATTAGCTGGCGAGCAAATTACCATTAAACACAGAAAATCATTGTGGATGACCGCAAACTGAAATTGATCTAGATGCCAGCTGGTGATATAAAGATTTCAAAGAACCGTTCTGGACATATCGTGCATGGATGTTTAGCTCTGCGAAAGTCCTGTTCCAAGTCAGTGACGCACGAGCAAGTACGACCTGATTTTTCTGGGCAGTATTTCAAGCTATTCAACCATAACAAACCCGAACGAATGCTTCGATGAATGGATGAAACATCGCTAAAATATTTCACACAACAATGAAAACAACCGATACCTCAGTGGACTTCACTTAGTGAACCAACTCCCTAAGCCTACAATGACTCAATGATCGGTTGACAAGAATATAGAATAAGTATTTTGGGAGTGTGTTTGTTTTGTTTTGTGTTTTCAGTAATTACTTTGAACTCAGGAAAACCAACAACAGCAACTATTACGTAGTGTCATTAGAACATTTGAACGTTGAAATGTCAGCCGTTACATTAAAAAAGAATTGTTGTTTCATCAGGATATTTCACCGTCACAAATCAAAGAAAACTGTGGCAAATTTATATAAATTGGGCTTCGAATAGGGTCCACAACTACATTTTCCTCCAAATCTGGGTTATAGCGATATTTTCCTTTTCTCAGACGTCAAGAGAATGCTTGATGGAAAGAAATGTAGCCGCGATGAAGAGGTATTTGCCAAAACGTTGGGCTATTTCAAGGTTTAACATAAGTTGTACCATAGAAATCGTAACGAAAAATGGCCTGGCTGTTGCTGTATCGCCTCGACGGCAACTATATGGTAATGTCCTGTCAAACTCTTATTTATCATTTTTTAAATTATATTTTCCTACGTTTTGTCAAGTTCCAAGAATTCCACCAATGAATGCTTCTTGAGTCATTTACTTTATAAGCATTTAATCCTAAAACTATATTTACACTTATTTAAGGAGTATCATAAATGGCAGGTCACCACAAATACCCATATTTTGACATTATTGTAAAGGATAAAAATAGGGGTAGAATGCCAATTTCTCCAATCTGGTGCCGTTTTGTAACCCGATTCTAACGCGCATACCTCATGATTTTTCCAAATCGGGTTTGACGGTAAGAGATGAATATTCTATTTAATTGGTTGTTTCATCCGTACAAGAGATATAGGTTAGCCAATGGAGCCTTTGGATCCTAATCCGGTTAACCCTTTGAACATCGAGTCATTTGAGGCCATGATAAAAATAACAATTTTACTTTTTTTGTGATTTGGCTTTAACTTGGCATAATTTTAATTCTTCATTAAAATTTGTTTAGAGTTCTGAGTATTTTGCGTGCATGCAATTTTAAGTAGCAACTGCGTTGATCTATTATAACTCAGTTCGTACACATATATATGAAATAACATATAAACTAATTAAGCAAATCAACTGTTCTATTTTTGACTTAAACAAAACAAAGCACTGGAGTTTAGCCGGATTATAAATCTTACAAAAAGTATCAACCCCATGACCTCCTCATAATACCCACTAACTTCAACTATTAAATCTGCGATATGTTGCCGGCTTTGCAATGCTAAGATACACCCACGAACAAAAATATTAAATGGACGTTGTCTCTTTTTTATCGTTAGTTCTGCATAATCGTATTAAAAGCCAACATTATCTTCTGGTATTTCAAAAGCTCGTGATTTGGCGTATTGGATTAAAGCATGTCAATGCTGCACTTTCCAATTGGAGAACCCACCACTTTAGGTATTTGCTGATATTAAAGTTAGCGTCATTCAGATCTCCAAATTTTCTTAAATGACACCCTCTCTATTATTATCTATAGTCAGTTTTTTTCGATTGACTTTTCCTATGCAAGTTAATAGTATTGAGTTTGGTGAGTTTCCGACCACAAGTTTTGGATGAAATCATTGGACAGTTATTAATTGATTTCTTGCTATTAGTGATTGATGAGTCTCTGACCACTGGAACTCAATATAGCCACAAGTTATTTCATCGATGTGAGAGTAAAATTAATTATTTGAACAAAATTAATTTATAATTTCTTCATTTAAAATCATTACAAGCGTCCGTACATATACTTTTAAGCTTACTTGCTTCTAAGCCTACGGCAATCAAGTTGGATCCTCCCAATATGGGTGAAAAAACACAAAACCTTCTTTACTGCGACTAGTCGTGCTACTCTACATTGGACTTATCTGAATTGGTGTCGTGTTCATTTCGCTTCTACACAACAGGATTGGTTAGATCTTTAAAGATGCATATAAATTATATGCATCACCAAAATATAAATTTTGAGCGGAGTGTTTAAACTATACTTACGTTGATCTGTGCGTGTGTCTCAAGAGCTCTTATCCATAAAAAGATTTTGCTTAGGTGCAGTTGGCATATAAAATAACATGGTTCGCAGACATTAACACTGGGTGGTGGGTGGCACCTGGGATTTGTACGGACTCGCCGTAAGTTATCGCAAATGAAAAACTAGGTGAAGGCCTAAATTAACGCATGCAATGGTGGCTATGGCCATAGGGTTTATCTGCTACGATGGGTGCCCGGCGGCACCATCGGTACGCAGTGAAGGTATGTTAGTGTATACAGTAATAGTTCTAATAGTATCGTCATTGTCATTGTTAAGGTAGTATATTGTTTTCCACGCAGCATTCATAATATACACCAGATTGTATGGAGATTACCAAGTTAAGGTACAGAATTGCCTTACAAGTTGTGCTTTACACAATATTAGCAAAACTTAGCAACCACTCTACGATAATGGGCCTACATGTCCTGAGAAAGACATTCATAAATTACAAAAAACGTGAATCGAGTTATAGCCGTCTGTCTGTTTTTCTGACCATATAGCGATCGGATCGCCCGACTGTCTGTGAGCATGTTGACTTAAGAAGTTTAATTCTGTTCTTGGGTGTATTTCTGAAAAAGTCATTCGAAGTACATGAAGTCGAAATCATAATGGAACTCTAGAATATCCTAAGAATTTGTGTAGTAACACACCTTGTCTATTTATAAATATGATTCAACTTATCTTTTCTGTGAACCCTCAAGCAATGAGTGTAATTGGAACATAACTGACGAAATTAAATAATTGAAGCGTGCTTGGCATTGAGCATTTTCAATGAATAAAGCCGTTTATTCCAAAAAATAAAATTAATTTTTCTAAATTATAAAGCATATGATTATTAAATACTTAATGACCGATAACATTATGCAGATGGTCTTATCTTATATGGACAATCTTGTTTTATTATATGCCACGCAAGTGGCATTAGAACTATTAGCTGTTAAAGTGAGCCGAGGTCTTAGCTCTGCAAATCAAAATATTTCAAAATAACGCTTTACTTTGACTTTACCGAAATATGATTATATAGTAGAGTGTTAGCGAAAGTTGGCCACTGACTAAACATTACACCATTGGAAGGCTATTTGTTGCTGTAATTTTCATTTCTCAATCATAACTAGAATCTTACCCTCGAATTGTTTTTCACTTTACAAATTTATTTACAGAAGAAAAAAAAACCTTTTATATAACTGGAGGGTGTACAGAACATTCCCAAAGGTGCATAAAAAATAAGCTGGCAGGAGAAAAAAATACATTGGCAAATGGGATTAGGTTTGTTGCATTTGGCTTCTGTGTGGCTTTTATTGTACCTCCAGGATATATAAGCTTTATTTAATTTTACTTGTTTTTATTTAGTTCGGTTTATTGTGTATTTTATTTCACATTTTTGTATGTGCTTACTTTTTTAACTTTATTTTTTCTTAAGTTGGTAATGCAGTAAGGGCGCATTGCTAATGTTTTAACAAGTACAAAATTAATGAAAAAGCAAGTAAAAAGATTACAGTTGGCTTAGGCCGACAGTATAATACACGTCGCTTGATTATTAAATAATAGCCGGTGAAGTACAGTACCTTAAATTACTCTGGATTAATTTCATTCGTTATGGCAAAATTTTTGTACGCCGTTTTTGTGGATCACATAGGTGTCTGATTTCAATGAATCAATTTCATTGAAAAATATCAATTCTAACAGCTGCTGTAAGATTTAGCCCGCAATTTTAAATAAGTATATGTATAAATAGGTGTTCTCGCTATTTGTTGGATACGGCCGGATGAACGCACATGGTTAAATCAATTCCTGTGGTGGTCCTGATCATATCGGTATACATTTTGATAGCTCTCCGGACGCTGGTTCTGGGTGTTACAAACGTATGACCAAAGCTTATATACACTTTGCCAATTTAATTGGCGACGTGTATAATAACTGATATTTTCGAAACAAAATACTCAAAGAAGTGGTAGCACAATTTATGCAACGCATTGAATTTAATTGAAATAATAAAATGAAAAATGGGCCAAATTACTTGTAGTTGAGCACAAATGATCCAAATCCGATGTGATCGATTAAATGAATATTTATTACAAGAATACTTTTTTGTAACGATACTTTAGTGTTAATGAAAATGCTATTTAGTATTTGTATAATTTTTATTTTCTTGGCACAAGCTCACAATGTAATACACGTCATTTGGATACTGACTATACAAAAATTCATTTTGGCCATAATTAAGGTGTATTGGAGCTATCTTCAACTTTAATGCAAGACCACCTTTACAATTTTAAATGATCTCAATAAAAAGTAGAAGAATGAACTAATGCAGATACTGGAGTAGGAGCAGCTATTCCAACAGGTTATCAAGAAGAAAATGGACTCGGAGCTCTTTTATTTATTGCAATGATCCAATTATTATTATTTCAAAATTGTTCTTCATAATATCTAAATGAAAAATATAATTTCAGCTTCCATAATTTAATATTCATGCAATAGCTGATAAAGCCACATCCCCAATACGATTTAATAAAGCAGTTAATACACCAGCATTACAGGATTTTACATTTTGAAAATAAATAACTAAACAATAAGAAACCAATCATAATCCATCTCACCCTAACAAAATTCTAATTTAATTAAGACTAATAATTAGTAATATTATTTAAAATACGAACATTAAGACTAATATAATAAAACTGCTTATATATTATTGTCTATAGTAAACTACTACAGATGAATTTATTAAAACTAATGATATTAATAATTATCGTATTCAATCAAATAAAAAAGTTATAACTACTTTATTAGATTTTAAACTTACAAATTCTCATTCAATAAAAATTGAAATTTAAAATAAAATGAAGTCTAAATAAAAATAATGAAAATCTAATAAAAAATAAATTAAAAAATCTAATTGAAGAAATTGATAAATATTTCACGATGTAAAAAGAAATATTTCTTATCATTTACACCAAAAATCTAAATTTTTATTAAACTATTTAAATATAATCATAATATACACATCCCCCCTTTATTATCAATTTAAAGGAAAGCAATGTAAAATTAATAAAAGATTTTCCTCCTATAATCAATATACTCCCGAAAAAAATTTTCCATCAATACACATATAAAGTATAAGCAGCTCTAAAAAAGAAATTAATGACAATATAATTATACTTACTCACGATCAAGAAACAATTCTATTTAACATACAAATTTCTCCTGACAAATTCAAAGTAGGAGTAGCTGATATATTAGCATATCTTAATAAAAATCATCATAAAGTTATAGATGGCATAAAATTGAATATCCTCTTATTAATTAATAATCTACGACTACCATATCGTTCATATGAAATATTTGCTAAACAAAATAAACCAGATGAACATAAACCATGAGCAGTTATTAATATATAAGAAGCACATAATCATCAATAATTTATATTAATTAATCCAGCTTATACAAATCCTATACTAGCTACAGAAGAAAATTCAATTAAGCTCCTTAAATTAGTTTGCCGTTAACAATTTAATCTAACTAAAAAACTTCCCACTAAACTAATTCTAATTCAAATACAATT
>JXPQ01016384.1:220-11522 GCA_001014675.1 Ephydra gracilis
GTGTCATAATCTTGTATATTGTTTTCATTTGCTTAGTCAGTTGCTAGATGGCAGAATAAAAAAATATTGCATGAAGAAGGCAGAGGTTAATTTTTTAATTAATTAACTGTTTCTTATTTTATTTATATATATATGGGATACGTATTACAATTATTTGTTATCATTTGTTTCTATCAATGGTTGGTTTTTGCGTTTCGTTAATATTAGTCATGTATTTTCTTACATTGAGGCAACAGAGTGTTGTACTTGAATTTTAAACTAAAATTTTAAAACACAACAATGTTGAATTAGTCTTTTATTTAACTGAGCCATATCCAACTTAACCACTGCAGATATATATTCTCGCAATCCTTGTTGAAATTCATAAAAGTAATTTTCAGAATATCATGGTTTACGCTGGAACCCTTCCTGTCTACACAGGCAGCGCTTGTCTATTTTGCTAAGCGAAATATAATATTTGTTGGGAGGCATTCAACTGAACTAGACTTTTTGGAATTTTAGATAACTTTCCATGATTGAGTTGTATTTACCAGTAAATAAAAAGATTTCAATACTGCTGCTTAGCAATAAAAGTTCTACACGCCAAATAAGTAAGAGGACATCGCAAAGTCAAGTGTAAACGTAATTTCAGTATTTTTTCAAGACGCTTAAAAATTATTAGTGCTAAGGTATTAATAATTTCCCTATTTGCAATATTGTGATAATATTGTCTACTCATCTAATAACACATGATACACACAAATTTGTTGGGCTAATGCAATCATTATGACAGAATGCACCGCATTGCTGGCATATGACCATCGCATTTAACGAGCAGGCACAATTATTATTATTGCTATTAACATTAGTGTCACCTGTTGTTGCTGGCACTCCTGTAGCAGTTAATACTCCATTACCGCCTACCATGTGCTGTTGAGTATGATGCAATAGTTGATGATGGGCTTGCGCTAAGTGTTGTGTTTGCGGCAGTGTTGTAGGTAGTTGCGACGGTGTAACATTATCCACATTTCCAAGCATATGTTGTTGCTGTGTATGCGCATGGGTATGCGTCATTGTTGTTGCTCCGGCGGGTGACAGCTGTTGATGCTGTTGTGTATTTGCTACTGGTGCTCCTGCTGCTGTCACTATATAGTTATTACCATCAACGATGGTTGCTGTCGTTGCTGTGCCGCTTAAGCCATCGATATATGTAATGTTCCCTAAATGAGTATTCAACTTAGTCAAGTAATATCGATATAACAAGTAAATTTAAAATGCTTAGAAAAGCTCTATTCAGCCCGAGTAAGACCAGGACTGCTAAAGTCAAAAGCCTATGCAGCTGCCACAGTGTTGTAAGAAATTAATATTTATGTATTATGAATAAAAAGGTAGATAAATAAATTTAAACGAGAATCCTTAATAATAGAAATTTTAAGTAGAGATGCTGGTTACTCATCCGACACAGTAGTTTTATGTATAAAAGAATATTTATATCGATAATATATACATTAGGAAAAAGTACCGGGATTTGGCCAATAAAATAGAAAAAAAAAAAAAAATATTCATTTAAGTTTATTGTTATTGTCGGCAGTCGAAACAGCGTAAAGTGATAATGCAATCCAAACCAAAACATTTATAAAACCGAATTCTGTAATTGGCTTGAATTCTAGCCTCGAAATCGTTTTCGTCTTCTAATGCCGAAACGCTGCTTCATTCCCAATCGAGCGGTGGTATTTGTAGACAACGAAGACTTCTGATGCCAAAAAGCATCACCTTGATAATGGAGAAAATCAACTGCGCTGATGGATTAAAAAACACAGTGGCACCATTTTTTATTACAGTGTGTTGCCTTTTGCGTGCACCGACAATGTGGACATTATTGGACGAAATTAACGTAACCATGCTGCCACATTCTTCTGATTAAGGATGCAAAGCAAATGGGGTTTGTAGTAACTGAGCGAAAGACAACGCACGTTGTGCGAACGTGAAATTATTATAGACTGGGAGAATACTTTGAAATTCGAAGTCGTTAAGCAGTACCTACCCTCCAGCGCAACTGTGAGGAACAACATCAGCATAGAAATCAAACGTTTGTTTACTCATACTCATACAACCAGATGTTACTATGGGTTCTATAAGAAATTAAATAAAAGAGCGCTCTCGCGCATGATGCCCGTTCTGGTGTATGGCGCTGAATTGTGCACGCTTTGAAAATCTGATGAGCATGCTTTGGGTGCTTTAGAGAGGAAAATATATCACCCTTACTGCAACGATGGCGAATGGCACTTCCAGTGGAATCTACGGCGATATTGACAAATGTCAAATGAATTATTACCCAGCGGTTATATCGAATAAGTCACATAGCTTCTATTGAGGACTTAGAATCAGCATGTAAAGCTGATTGTATTCGCAAGCAATGGGAAAAACTGGCGCCGCTTGATTGCCGAGGGCAAGAGCTGCGCCACGTTCTAATGATCAATTAAGTAAAGCAACTATATCGCTCTTATGCATGTTTTCTTAATAAAGCCCATTGGCAGTAGTCCGTCCAGAACATTTTCAGGCTTTCGACACACGAAATTTTATTTCTTCTAAAGCATAAATTTATCAAAACTACTTGCTGATTCTAATGACACAAATACAATGAAACAATAAAAAAAGAAATAAATTTAATTTAATATAAGCGCGAATTTTACCAATTAAGTTTTGAAAATATAACCAAAGAACTGAATAGCAAACCTAACCAAAAAAAAAAATTAAAATTAAAATTGTAACAGTCAGCGCAGACCGACAGTGTGATGCAAACGCCTCAGAATATCTTAGGAACTATGAGAATACATGTATTCCAATCATGTCCAATCTTTTGTAATTTATAATATCAACATTATCTTTATCAGTTTACTACTTCATTTCTCAATATAATCTCGAATAGACATCGACTTTTTTAGTGTATATGCGTTAAGCCGCATTAATTCCCTGATGTTCATGAAAGTAGCTAGCAGAGTTAGTCCTGCATTTATTTTGAACGTACCTATTTATAGCAATCGCATTGTTAATAACTGTAGCATCTTAATTTCGAAATTTCTTTGATTAATTCAGGTTTTTGCAAGGAATTTGACATAAAATCCAAAATGTTAACTAAATACACTCAGTTTTTACCAGATGGTTGGTTGTACGGAGGGTACCCCTAAATATTATCCGATCGCCTTTATTTTTGTATGATGAACAACTTACGGCAATGTCAAAGCAGTTAAGAAATTTCATTGATTTTTGATAATAATTTTTGTAGGTTAATTTGCAGTTAACTGTATTTTCGCCTATATGGGCACACAGCGAGTCACGCTGAATTTAATAGCATTCCGCCCATTTGAATCACTTAAATTTTTTACATAGGTATCTTCTTGAATCTAAATATTTAAAGAGATATTATGCTTACTTTGGATTATTTGGTTTCAAACGCTAACTTTGGGCAAGATGTACTGGGGGAATTTAAGCAATTTTTTTTTATCTCTCTCAGCGTCAGCATATTAATTAGTTAAACAATGTTAGCTCCATTAACAAAATTTCAGCGTAGCATATATTGTTGTTGCGTTGTGGTGCATTTACCATGAAAAACCATTGCCCATGTAGATGTGCTGGAGGAACCAGCAATGTAGATCAGCCGGAATCATGTTTGAACCTAGATCTACGAATTTTTTCATTATGGCTTATACCAATGTTATCTTCATTAAAAATTTTCAATGTTACATAAGTATTTATTATTAATTCAACATCAAGAACTTTTGACCACATAGGTCGCCCAAAATGTAGCTCAGACTGGCAACAACTTTGAACTTATATTTACGAATTTGTGCTTAGCGCGCGCTTNGTAAATTTTGGTGATGGACAAAGTGTACGACGTACGCACACTCCAATATGGAATACTTTGGTGATGGTAATCATATGGGTAAGCATTTTTATATGTCNTTAAATTTTGGTGATGGACAAAGTGAACGACGTACGCACACGCCAATATGGAATACTTTGGTGATGGTAATCATATGGGTAAGCATTTTTATATGTCTGCGATCACTGGTTCTGGGTTTTACAACTGTATTGACAATATATGATACAATATAAACTTGNTGCATTTTTATATGTCTCCGATCACTGGTTCTGGGTTTTACAAATGTATTGACATTATATGATACAATATAAACTTGTCAACAAAGTGACCACATGTACAAAAGCCAAGAATATAACAGTCGGCTGAGCTTATACTCGCCGCTTCGAAATTGATTTTACTGAAAAAAAACAGAGATAAATTGATAAAGACAAAAAAAAAAAAAAAAAAAAAAAAAATCGCTGTGCATGCCATGTCTATGCAATCGGTCCATGGCGCAATTTTTTAGTCGCGAATGGCATATTTCTGTCAACTCAATATTAAAATTTCGTTGAATTTATTTAACGATTATGGCTAACTGGGAATGCGTGTGATTTTCATTCATTGATTATCTTTATTTGAACGTAGTACAGCAATTTCATAGAAATTAATCGGCGAAATTGGTTCAAAACCTCTTTTGAAATCCTACACAGGTGTAACGGAACTACCTCAGATTTTTATCCACTTTTATTTTATTTTTTTTTTATCCATTTTTAGTACAAGCATTGTTCATATTTATATCGAACGAAGGCTCATATTTATATATAACGAAGGCATTTAAAAATGCATGAGTGTATCTAAGTTTGCCTTGAACCCGCCTTTTGTGCCATGTACCTATACTTGAGGCACTTCTAATTGTGTAATCATTCCGAAATTTTGTTATCACATTGACGATAATATTTATTACATTTTAGTTATTAAATTTGGTTGTTATTGTTTAGTGTTTCTGGATAATGTGGCATAAAACTATTAATTCTAGAAGAAGAGTTGGCCTAGAGATGCCCAGAGTATGTGTTCGTTCGAAATTAGATCCCACAATTTTGGAAAATATTTATATATACATAATTTTATTATGCCATTTCGATGTCTTATTTATAAGTTTTGCTTATGAACAGACGGACGGACGGATGGACGGACATGGCTAGATCGGTTTCCATGGCGATCGGATGAAATCTCCAATCACTTCTTCGCGGTGTTACAAACATAATTCTGGCGACGTGCATAAAAAGAAAAAAAAATATGTATATATATTGGCGCTGCAAAAGTTAGGCATGCGGGAAAATTAGAAATTGAGCATCGAAAACAATGTGTTCCGAACAATTTAAGCGACCTTTTAAATCATCAATTGCCGGTACTTTTTTGGTAGAGCGTATTGTTTTGTATGATAAATACTAATGAATATATCATAAATAAAGTCCTATTCGAAAATTTTAGTTTTTAATTGTATAAATAAGAAAAATAAAGAATTTGCAATAAAACGACAATAAATGCCTTAAAATAAAGAGTTAACTACTGTCTCATAATGTAGTGTAATGGTTTATTGTGGAAGGCAAAATACTTAGCCCTACCTACCTCCTATATTAATAGAACGCCAATTTACCTGCAGCGATGTTGCGCCGCACAATATTGGCAGCATTTGTGTTATTCAAGGGGCTATGCTGAGGTTGCAGATCGTGCAAGGCATTTGTTGTGTCCATATCAACTGATGCGGGACGCCCGCGTCCGCCAATTTGTAAGCCATTCAATGTATGCAAATGGTGGTTCTAAAATCATGCGCATAATTAGTACGAGTGAATGGCATGAGGCATTAGCCAGCAGCAGCTGGCAGTCATACCGTGAATACTTACTTGGTTTTGGGGAACTGGTGGCGCGCTGGAGGCGCGCGGTGCTTGGTTTTCGGCTGCACCAACGTTAGCGCGATGCACCAGCACATATTGTCCATTTCCATTTTGGTGCAATTCGTGATGCTGTGCTGTGGCAACTGCTGTTGCCGTTGTGGCCGCATGCTGTGTGGCTTGTTGATGCATTAATGTTATTGTTTGTTGTTGCTGCTGCTGCTGCTGTTGTGGCACAGGTGAAGTGGATTGCATGACATTTGGATGATTTGGTGATGTTGTAAAGACATGACGTATCAGCGTTGTTGGTGAGGGCTTACGCTGCACATACTTTTTACGTGGAAATCCCATGCGTGGACCAATCACCTACACAAATTTTAATTTGTTTATGTACAAAACAATGGAAGATGAGCAATTTNGCGAAACAATGGAAGATGAGCAATTTTCCTTGAGCTTACCTTATAAACTCCCGGTCGGCCANACAAAACAATGGAAGATGAGCAATTTTCGTTGAGCTTACCTTATAAACTCCCGGTCGGCCAACGCCCATTACATTGGGTGGCATTCCAGTGGGTAATGTGTTGAGTGCAAATTCCTCTGCTTTTACCATGTTTGCCGGTGCCGGGGAAGATGAATTGCTTGATGTCGATGACGCTGAAGAGGAGGAGGACGATGAAGTTGACGAATTTGAATTAGACGAATTTGATAAATTCGAGAGCGTACTGCCGACTGGCAATGATGATGATGATGCTATGCTCAATGGTGTGCTATTTGATTGTCCTTGATGTTGTTGTTGCTGTTGCTGCATTTGCTGTTGCTGTTGACTTAAAATCGCAGATGGCGGTCGGAGCTGTGCTTTAAGATTCTCGCGGTTCGGACTATTTTGTATGACCGCTTGGCATATCTGATAACTACGCTCCAAGTTAACCGCTCCCGGTGGTAGTTTGTTATTACTGGATTTTCGTCCTTTGCCGCTCGTTGCCTTTGCGGCGGTTCGCTGTTGTGCTATTGTTGTTGGTATACCAGATGGTGGCAATACTTTAATAGTGGCAGCGGCAGACGTTGTAGCAACATTTGTTGCAGCTGCTGCTATTGTGGCCGGTGATGTTGTGGTACATAAAGCGTTCGTATTTGTTGTGTTGCTGTGTAGATTGGGATTGGTGCTATGAAACGTTGTTGCTGGGCTGAATGTTGCTGTTATATTGGACGGAATCGCAGTAGCTGTGGCATTGTGCATATTCGATGAGGTACCTTGTCTTGACATGGAAATAATACTCAGTTGTTTCGAAAATAGTTTTGTTTGTGGTTGTTGTTGTGGTTGTGGCATATGTTGAAAAGTTGCAGAAATTTGTTGTTGATGGTGCTGCTGTTGCTGCTGTTGCTGCTGCTGTTGCAAATGGGCAATTTGCTGTTGCTGTTGTTGCAACTGCTGCTGCAATGGCAACTGATGGGTTTGTTGTGCTTGTTGCTGATGTTGTTGCTGCAATGAATTTGCGATTATATTGGTCGGCGATGCTTGCGGTAAAAATTGGCGCTGTTGTTGTTGCTGCTNCAAATTGTGGCTGCATTTGTTGTGCATGTGCTGCAATATGTGTCGGTTGTTGCTGTTCCATGGGCTGAGCCATAGCTTGATGTTGCTGCTGTTGTTGCTGCGATATAATTGAGCTTGGCAGAAACTGTTGTTGGCCATTCGCGCCAGCGGCAATTTCAAATTGTTTACGTATCACTGGTAATGGATGATGCATTTTATGTTGCATTTGTTGTTGTTGCTGCTGTTGTTGGTGTGCTGTGCCTTGAAATGTTGAGAACTGCTGCATCAAATGCTGCTGCTGTTGCTGCTGGTGTTGCTGCTGATGTTGGGAATGCATTTGCGTTGTTTGTGTTGTAATATGTTGTTGAGATTGTGGTTGTTGTTGGGGATGGTTATGGTGCTGTGGCTGTTGCAATAGGAAATTCCCAATAATTTGTCCATTGGTATCAACTAAAATTTGCCTCTGCTGCTGTTGTTGTTGCTGTGTTGGCATTTGTTGTGCTACTTGCTGTGTTGACAACTGCTGCAGTTGTTGCAAGTGTCCCAACGTAGGCGTTGCAATATTGCTATTGCTACTGCTACTGCTGCACATGTTCAGCTCACTGTTGCTATCATTCGAATTACTGCTATTCGTGATCACGGTGCTTGATACCTCCATTTCAGCCGCGCATAGCACATCGCCAGTGAGCTGCAAGCAAAGCCAAATTTTTGTACATTACAACATTGCTAACAACAACACCACACATAATGTATGGTAAATTTAAATTTAGATTATAATATAAAAATTTCTTAAATTTGCAAATATTATGTAAAACTAAATTAACTGTTAATTTAAGTAAAACTTAGTTTTGTCTGTTTCGGTGATCATTTATTTTTTTTTTTTTTGGTAATACATTTAGCATTTTTGAAAGAAATTTAAATGTTAATTTTACGCAAAACATTAAATTTGACGTAGAACATTAAATTTATATATACCTTAAATGCAAATTTTACGTAAACCCGTAAATAAAAAATCAAAATTAAAATTAAAAAATAAATACAATGGTTCCAAATTGTTTTTTGGAGGCATGTTAGAATTNCAAAATTAAAATTAAAAAATAAAATCCAAATTGTTTTTTGGAAGCATGTTAGAATTTTAGATTTTTATGCAAAATTTTACTTTTTTAATAATGTAAAATTTTACGTAAATAGCCATAATTCTAACTAAAAACTTAAAATATATTTGAAATATGCAGTTATATCCAATAATTTGAGTTAAACTGAATTAAATAAACTATTGGGTAGATATCATTTGAATTTAAAAATGCACCTGATTATAAAAAAGTATACAATTAGAATTTAATGTAAAATGTAAGCATTTCACGTACTACGTAAAATTTGCATTTATATGAAATTTAAATTGTTATTACAGTTTTTGCAAATGAAAAAGAGTAAAATACTATTTTTATAGAGAGAGCATTTACCTCATTTACAAATTCTGCTTGTTGCTGTAAAAATTGATGTTGTGAGTGTGCAGCCGTTTGCAGCAGTTCATCATGCACGATCTGCTGCTGTTGCTGTTGTTGTTGTTGTTGTAAATGTTGCTGAGGACTGGCATGAAGTTCTGGCAAATTTAATTGTTGCTGCTGCTGCTGTTGCTGTTCTATTTGCATCTGCTGTTGCTGCTGTTGTAATTGCAATTGTTGTTGTTGTTGCTCCTGTAGCAACTGTTGGTGTTGCTGTTGTAATTCATCAACGATATCACGCACTGCATCACTGCTGTCCATATCATCATCATCCTCATCATCATCGTCATTCAAAATATTATGATGATTAACAACATTTTCGACAACATTATTGCCGACGATATTGTCCAACTCCACACTATCCTGCATAACCACGGCATTCAAAGCATTTTGTGGCAAACAGAAATCATTAATAACAACAGCACTATTATTCACAATACAGTCGACAGCATCATCATTTTCATTGATGATGTGATGATGTGGCATTTGCATTTGCTGTTGCTCTTGTGTGTGTTCAGCTTCTAATAAGGCGTGTTCCTCGACCAATGGTAAAATAATATTCTCATCACTCAGCTCATGCACCACATCATCATTTGTGGTCTCGTTGGTAGCCGCATGCCTTTTTATAACGCCCGCGCTGCCCGCTAAACCTGGATAGTTATTTGTTGTATTCGACGTTGTTGGTTTTTGTTCATGTTCCTGCTGCAGCAGCGGTTTAATGCCACCAAAATTCCAATCATGTTGCACATGATGAAAGATATCGTTATGAGTCGCCTCTAAGGTAATACTCTCTACGCTCTTGAGTTGTGCCTGCTCGAGTAGCGGTTGCTCGCTCTGATCTGCCTGCTCAGAATGCTGTTGTTCTTTGTACTGTAATTGCTGAGCAGTTGCTAAGGCAGCAGCGGTTGTGAGCATGCCCTGAATTTCAGCTATTGTTGCTTGCGATGAGCTCGCTGTAGACGTATTGGTTGTTGCCGATGAGGACGAAGAGGATGACGATGACGAAGTTGTTGTCATCGATGATATACTCGCCGAAGGCAATGACTTTGCTGCATAAAGCCCATCACAATCTTGTGGCGCAACAACAGCTAAACCAAAACATACATTTCAAAATTAATTCGCTAAGCTTTAACGCTTTCAACTAGACTATTTGAATTTGTAGCACATGCTGAATTAGTATTTAAACCAAATTTATATAATGAATATGGCAAAGGAAAATCCAGCTTACGATATTTCGCAATGAAAAGCGTAAAAATTATAAATTTCGTAAATTAAAACATAAAATACTGAAAAAAAATCTAAATCGGTGTCTCCAAATATTTTTTGGCGCAATACACTTTAGAGGATTTCAGAAGTTGCCACATCACCAAGTAATACATTTTTATACACGACACCAATAAAATTTTAACTCTATATTGCTTTAGTCTGTCTGTCAAAACTGAAATGAATCACTGGACAACTAACTTGGGAACGAATCTAGCTTTCACCCTTCTTCGGTTCGTTACCAAAAATTAGAAAGCTGAGTTGAGCTGGATTAACGTCATTTGACTCTGTCTTTTTGAATAAATTGCAGATCGTAGTGTGAACTTGTTTCAGATCAGACAAAAATATCTATTTGGATCGATAAAATTAAGTAATTTAGATACAAATTAAGTTTTTAAAAATATGTGTGTTTCGAAGAAATTCATATCCACTCTCAGCAATTCTATATAGTTAAACCCACGAATAGCAACAAATTTTAATGAAATTTTTAATAGCGGTGATTTTGCTTTTGCTCGGATAATAACCAGATGTAACATAAATATCCCTCCGCCGTGGGAAATGCAGGTTGAATGTCCAATACGTCACACTAAGCAATATTAGCCAAAGAAATTTTAAAATGGAGCCAAATAATCTAAGAATTAAAGTGTTCAAAATGGACGCAGATAAAATTCAATGCTACTCGGAAATGGTTCTTCAGAAAGATTAACCCACAAATATAATCATAATGCAACAAAATTTTAATTACGTTGACAATGACATAATCCACTCGAAAGATAAAAATCTGGCATAATTGGATAATTTTCGGCGTTTGGTCAGATTTGGGGAATTCACGTCAAATTTGCCAGACTAAGCAATCTCAGGCAATGCAATTTGGAAATTACGATGAGTCTGATATAAAAAAATGTTCAAATGAAAACAAGCGTAATCAGATGAATTTATGGGATATCACTAGTATACTGAAAAAAATATATATAAATAAATCAAAGGGGTTTTGTAATAAGAACGGAATTGATATTGCCAACAAATGAGCAAGTTCAGACAAAGTGCAAGAGTACTATTGCCATAATAGTTGTTGTTGAATTCTCGCTTATAAAATTTGTCATCAGCCGATGTGTTCTACACACACGACCAGATACATTGCGCCCGGGGATTCTCCCACGAAATATTTGGAAAACAAAAAACCAATGTAGACAAAAGTGTGATTTAAGCTAAAAATGCACAAACATCAAAGAAAATCAAGTTTCATATTCCTGCTGAAATTGATATAAAC
>JXPQ01016384.1:16420-27080 GCA_001014675.1 Ephydra gracilis
TGAATTTCTAAACGCACCTTAAAGTATGTTGCTTTGCAGTCACGGCATGATGTGCTTGCTTCTCAGCATGTTCCTTGAGCGCATCACCTTGGTCAGTTGTAGAGTCTAAGGCTAATGGATCTTTCTCGTCCTCTTCATCGACAAGATTTACAAGGACTGTTGAGTCCATTTCAATATTATCTTCACGTAGACTGCCGAAACTTATTTTTTACTTCTATATTTCTAACTTGTTATAAGAATTTTGACTGGTGTTGACAAATATAGCTGGTTGCTTGTAAATGCCTATTGATAGCATTGCGGACTGCTTGTATGCTTTGCTACAAAAATTATAAACAAAAATCATGGAAAATCAATTAAAATCGATTTTGGACACAAGTAAATAAATATTTTTAAATTAAAACTTTTAAATAAATTTTAACAGACGCATTAGATGTTTTCGTAATATTCAAATTGCATATTATTTTATGCAAATTTATATATTTTATAAATTTAATGTATAATCGCGGATATTTCGTTACGATAGAAAAACCCGGAACGAAGTTAATAAATACACACAAAAACTTTGAGAATAAAAAACAATTTTAATTATGGCCTAAAAAAGGGCAATAAAGTGATATGCTGCAATAGACAAAACATTCTAGCAATGTTTGGAAAGCGCATACAATAATTTCGAGGATAAAATAGATCAGCACTTTAAGCGTATGTGTCAAAGAATTGAAACAATTTAGTTTTTGCTTATGTTTGATATAAAATCAGAAAAAGTTGGTAGTAATTGTGCTTTGTTACCGGCAAATATTGAGACTAAAATAAAACAACAACAAAATAAATAAGTAATTGCATTGCAGACTTTTCGCTCATTTAGAACACAATAGTTTGTGTGTCGTTAGCTAAGATTCGAGCTATTTTTATAAAATATTTTCATTAAAAAAAAAAATTAATAATTGAAAAAAAAAAATTACCTTAGCGGACAATTTTCCATACCAATTGTAGTACCTGATGTACTGGCTGAATTGTTTACATATTTTATTTGAAACAAAGAAATACACATATATCCAGGTGTCTTCTTGGGTAATTATGCTTGTGTAACTGAATTATATTTACCACATTAGATTCTCAGGTAATAACTATCAATAACGTAACTACATTTGTTATAAGGCATAGGCATAGCAAGGCAATTGCAATTTCACGGCGTACCAATTCTAATGGTATATATATAATTTCTTGCTTACATTTTCTCAATGTATAATTAAATGAATGTATGTTTTAAAGTTACTCTATAAAGCGGTGAAATATTCAATTTAAATATTAATTTTCCACTTTTCTTTACTTTGGTGATTTTCTTTTCTTAATGTTTCGCTTGTTTTGCGTATTTTCTTTTACGTTTACACCAGCAACAACAATTAAAATAAAAAACGTCATTTAAATATTCGTGTAGTTTGCTTTTTTTTTTTTTGTTTCTCATTTACACAACATATGCAGCTTTGACAAACTATCACACCTTTTATTTATGCACTGGGCAAAGGTTTAGTTATGCTTTTGATTTTGTCAATTTTATATGATTAGAATCGTAATTTTTGCATCAATTTCAACATAATTATTGAATTGAAATCTACAAACACAAACGATCAAACAAAAGCGACAAAAAATTTTCTTTTATTGTGCTTTTCATATATTTTTTTTGGTTTAGTAATTATTTGTAGCATAGCGCGCACTCGTTTTATCTTATGCCTCTGCTAGCATCATTGATGTTTTTTATCTCTTTCACACGTACTTGCACTGGCAAAATGTAAATGCAAGCTATGGAAAATTTATAAATTGCTGTTTGTTACTTGTTTCATTGAATAGTTCACTCAAAAATTTCCTTCTTAATTGTGAATAAGTATATGTATTATTATATTATGAATTTAATTTTATTTCTAAATTAAATAATTTCAATTGGCATTTATCACTGTGTTCGTCGTAGTTGGCTCGATTTTTTTCGTCTTTTGCTTGTGTCCTTTTTAAACTAACTAAGCGTTGCATACGCATGTAGTTAAAGCATTGCATAATAGGGTATTTATAGTGTTAACACAGGGTGCAATGTAATGATGTTGAAATTGTCAATTAGTCTATTTTTATCTATCCAGGATTCTATATTGGTCCAATTCTAATGTAATTTCAAAGATTATACGAATCATCTATAAGGACCCTGAATTCATATGTTTTTGAAATAATTATATTTCAGCATTTCAATATATAATCCAACCTATAATCCAATCTATATCGACGAACCCTACAGATTCCCTACAGCTTGTAATTCCTTCGTAGCGTTATTCGCCATTATCACAGTAAGCGCACTATATCTTACGGTAGTGATTTTGACATCATCGGCACACACGTTACACATACAGTATAACCCACTTATAAAGAACCACCGCGTGTCAAGCCCGCAGCGCAGATGGTTTTGCTGATATCAAACTGAAAAATTGTAAGGGTAGGGAATCAAACTTCTTCGGATACCCGTTTGACAAGAAAAGGCCCACTTCTTTTTGTTCCAACCTTTATTTCGGAATGGCTTACCAATTTACCCCGAATGCCGAACATAGATTATCCCAATTTGCAGATTCGGCAGGGGCTTTAAAACGACGTATGTGCCAATTGGGCTCTCCTGCTACTTCTTGGTTTCTCGGCACGGTTTGAAGATGTAGTCGCTGGGTTGATCTTCCCGGTAGGAAGTTGCACTCATAACATCTGAAAAATTTCTTAATATACGGCCTCATTGCTGGTACAATTTGTGGCATCCCCCTTCTTCAACATAAGGTAGAGAATGCTAAGACTCAAATCGCTTGGCATGCGTTCTCTTTGACAAAGTTTAAAGAGGAGGCTGTGCAGACATTTTATTAACTCCTTGCCACTGATTTTCTATAGTGCTGCTGGGAGGTCATCATATCTGCCTGGCTACTTGGACATGTGCTGTTAGATAGCAACGGCCACTTACTCACGGTCAGGTAGTGGCATCGGTGTAGTGTTTTACACGAGTCTTGTGCTTGTGTTTAACATTTCATTGGCGGAATTGTCTTTGCCGCCTTGAACGATACGATATTGAAACAAGGTTCGAAAGGTGCTTTAGTCGAGGTTTTTGCGTGGATGCGAATTCCAGGCATAAAGCGCTGTAATATTTTTGCCTCCTTGTATGCGAAAATCGAAAATAAAGAAATCAATACATGCCATCCTTATAAATTAATAATGGAGTTTTATTTCTGCATTTCATAACATAAATTGCTAGCATAATGTGTCCGAAAAAAGTAAGATCCCTTCTCTTCGTAGTCTTGCTTTGTCGTCAGTGCTGATGGAAAATCGTCTTCATTAGCAAAAGCGCACGCACCAAACCACGCATCAAACGACGGGTTATTAGCGACCTTTATAGCATATGTCGATTGAAAAGGGCGCATTTCAAGAAATTCTTTCGAAAGACGTTCCTTCAATCCTCGAAATTGTGCACAGCCACCGGTTAAGTAAACATTATCAGCGAGACGCTGTTGTTCCTTTGGTGGAAATAATTTTAAAACGTAATCAATAAGCTCTGCCAGTCCTGCTTCGGAGCTGCCAATCATGCTTGGCTGGAAGAGTATTTCTGGTGCTCTTATCGTTTCAACACCCACATGTAATTGGTGTAATTCCGCTGCACACACATCGGGCAAAGATGTCCCTAAGTTCGAATCATCAAAAGTTGGATCATATTGTTGCAGTATGTTGTTGTACTCGTTTAGTTTTTCATTTTCAGTCTCGCTTTCACTATCATTGTCTCGGTTAATTACTTTGTATACATCCCAATCTTGGTCGTTTATACCAAACTCATCGCTGCCCTTCTCATTCCGCGCTAATTGTGATATTATGCGCATACGTTCTTGCGCTGCTGCTGTGTGGCGTTTAGCTAGTTCTTGGCGTCGATTTTTGCGATTTATTTTTTGTTTAATAATTTCTGCCCGTTTTGATTTCACCTCTTCTAACCATTGCTCTACAGACTTATCAGCTGGTGGTTTGCTTGCTGATTTAATTGCAACTGTAGCTGCGATGGAATTTTCCTTCAATGGAGCCGCTGCAGTTTCCGCGCTCGAGTTTTGGAGTGCTTTCATCTTAGCACGCTCCATGCGATTGTGCACCATTGTAATTAGTTTGTCCAACTCTTGTAAATTTTTTAATTTGTTTTGCTTTAGTGCCTGCCGGAATTCGTCCATTTCACCATCTTCATAGAGTGTTCGTATATTACCCATAATTTCCAATTGTTCTTCGTCATCTTGCATCTTTTCGCGCGCTCGGCGTGCGTTTGACTCAATTAAGCGACGTGATAGTTCCTTACGCCTTTCCAGTTTCTGCTCCTCGCGTTGCGTTGAAGCTTGCAATGCAGTAGTCGTGTATGGTAACTGAATCTTCTTGACATTGTCTATGTAATAATCGGTTTCTGACCAATGCTTCAGCTCATTCTGGTAGTCAGTCACAATTTGACTGTGTTCATGTAACATATTTTCCATGCGACTAATTGTTATTGCATTTATGTGTTGTGGATATTTCATNATCAATCACAATTTGACTGTGTTCATGCAACATATTTTCCATGCGACTAATTGTTATTGCATTTATGTGTTGTGGATATTTCATTTGCATTAGACGATGCAAGTAAGTTATGATATGATAGCCGCCTACGTTCAAACGTCTGATCTTGTCAAACTGTATAGATCCATCGAGGAATGGTATGATATGTGTGGCATGATAACCCAATGAAATAACAAGTGAATCATTTGTTTCCGCTTTTTCAGTATTATGAGACCAACTAAAGAGTGCATCAATACCCCAACAAACCGCTGGCAAGCCATATCCCTCAAACAATAACTCATTCATTTGCTGGCGGCAGTATATCGGATTGCCCAAAGTCTCTGTTATCAGCATATTATGTGGAATGTGTCCATCGCTATCAATGCCCAAGTGCATAAAGACGTAATCCAATATTTGTTCCTGATTATGAAAATGCACCACGACATTTCGATCAAATTGTGTTTTCAGCAGCAAACGCACCGCTTCAATATTTGTTATATCATTTCCAATTTGAATTGGTGGATTAGCAATCACTTCTGTTGAATCCTTTTTTCGATCCTTACGAGGTTTCGCTATTAAATTTCGGAATTCAAGCAAGGGTGCTTCGTTTGTACTCCAACCAACACGGCACTTGTATGCTCCATTATCAACAATAATCGTCGCGTTCTCCGCTTTGAGCTTCTCAGCAGGGTACTCGTGAACGATATCCGGTGTAACTTTTGAGTCAACCAATTCTATGATATTCATGCTAATGAAACGCACAAAGAGTACACAAAACTATTGCACTGCAGCTATTTCGATAAGCATTAGTTGCTAACACGAATTGTTTGGGCTCAGCAATTCTGTAGTATATATTCCGCGGAAGCAAGAGATTTTCCAAACAAAATTTCAGCTAGGGGTTAGCTTAAACAGCTGTTGTTTTGTTGTCGCTGCAGGGATCATGCTACACGGAAATAGATGAGAGTCGTTACACAATTGCTAGAGAAGAGAGCTAAACACCGTGTAACTGTGAAGACTGGTCTGGGCAAATACCGCTAAGTGCTGAGAATGGAAAACGTTTACAGCACGCCATAACACAAATAACATTAACCATTTCGCAAATAAAAACAAATTAAAAGTACTGTATTATACAAGAATTCTTCTTATTTTAACATATTCAATACAACGATTAAAGAATCTTGCTGCCTCGTTGATTTATATGCTGATTAAGCTTGACATGCACCTGGCGCTTTTTCTCTTCTTTGAAGGCATCTGCATTTGCTTTTCTTTCAATACGACGCTCATTACGATATTCTTTTAGTAGTCGTTTGCGCTCCCGTTTTTCTTCAGGCGTTTCATCTTTTGGTCGTATCGATAGCACACTTAACGTTGACAACACCGACTTAGCGCAAAGAGATTTTGGTCCTGCAACCTCTGGAGTAGTATCAGTTAATCGTGCTAGTGCTTTTGCTGTGAGTTGATTATGTTCGCCGCCACGTAATACATTTGAAGGCAACCCTGTTTTAGGATCAATTTCAATTTTTTGATTTTCTGTTGTTGCTTGCGACGAAGAACTTGTTCTGCGAGTTCTTTTTGGTTCATCGATGAGCTTGGGATGGTTATATATATTGGAATATGTTGATAATATTGATTCACAATCCCATTTCTTCTCTTTTGGATCTTCTACTTCATATTCTATCAATTCTTCATTCGGATCGTCGTCACCCTCGACGATGTTACGATATTTTTCTAATCTCATCCGATCCCATTCCTTGTTATATGGTTCTGGTTTTTTATTTTTTTTGAATTCTCTAAAACATCCCATTACGACAGGATGCTTTTGATGCCAATAACCTTCGATATCTTCCATTCCAAGATCTCCTAATTCTGGATCATCGTAAGAAGCATAAAATCTTTCAAAGCGGTCATCTAGCAATGTTAACTGCTCATTTCGTCTTATCACACTTGAAGACATGGAGTACTCGGTGAAACGTGATCTTGTCTCTTCTTCAGCAAAGCGTCGCTCACGTAAAAGTGGGCCCAAACGGTCCATAAGTTCATCTTCATTTTCCTCATTGCTCTCGTTTAAATCCTCTGAATCAAAGTCACGTTCCTCATCATCTTCATCTTCTTCCAACCATTCATCATCCGAATTATCATCGCCTTCACCCATTGCTTTTAATACAAAATCGTCTTCCAACATGTTTTCTTCGCTTTCAAAGTTAAAATCATCATCTAACGCTGCAACAACATCAGGATCCCAATCCGGCCTCGGTCCCGGCTGCTTTGCTGCTTTATTCAGCATACCCACTTCCTCCTCAAATTCACTTTCAAATACTGAACTTGGAAGTTGTAATCTAGGTATCATTGATTTAGCTGCGCTTGCTTGCTCTTCAGAGATTTTACGAGATTGATTTGGATTTTCAACATATTCCCAAACAATATCTTGATCCCGCTGCTTTAAATGTTGCAGATAGTCATAGTCATCATCAAAATGCACACCAAACTTTTTTTGCTCTTCTCGACGCTTCGCTGGATCCAAGCTGTCATTTGTTTTCTTTTGGGTTTCTTGCTGGTTACGTGATGTAGCTTCGACCAGGACATGTTGTGGTGCAGTTTCATCAGCGACAAGCGGATCATGTTGCGACCGATGCACCAAATGAAAAGTAACAGCTTTCTTGCGATCAATGAATGGCTTTTTGCTTTTGCCCTGTGTACAAAAGATGCTCACATACATAAACCAATCATATAATTTTCAAATAGTTACCATTTTTTGTTTTATTTGTACCACTCAAATATGTGATGAAGGAAATCGCAAAGTTCCTGGTCGTTTAAATTGTTTAATATGATTTTATTCGTATTTTTCACGAATATCACACATGTGCCTGACAAAATAATAATAAAAAGAATTTATTTAATTCATAATGCCAACACGGTTAAATGAAATGCCAGCGTTGTAGTCACAATTGTGCTTTTTTAAAAAAATGCACTAGTTTCATTTTATGATATTTTTTGCTATGTAGCATTCTTTTGTAATATTGAATGGCTTCAGTTTAATTTAATTTAATCAATTAATTGTTTTGCAATGGCTTAAAATTAAAAATATTTATTCGTCGCTGTTTTTGAGAATCACGAAATATGTTCATTTTGTAGCAAGTCGGCATCCCTCTTCCAATTAAATGACATTTAATTTTTTTTTTTTTGGCAAAAATATTAATTTAGTAAAAGTAGAGATCAAAACAAATCAATTATTCATAGTTATTTTATTAAACAACTTAATTTTGCATTAAAAAATTGGCTATAATGGAGGAAAATGAAAGTACAAAAGAATCAGCAAGTAGCGGTATGATTAACATTCAATTGTTAAAAATAAATTAAAAACGTGAATTTCCACTTGATTATTCGCAGAAGAGCTACGGCAACAAATATTTACTTTGGAAACTGAAAAACGTAAAATGCAAAATGAATTCAATGCACAAAGAGCTAAATTAAAAGAACTCTTCTTACAAAAGGAAAGTGAGCTAGGTAAATGTACAGAAGAGAAAAGACTTCTTCAACGGGAATTGGACGAATTAAAATGTCAATGGCTAGCGGCGAACTTAAAGTCGGACGATGAAATAAAATTGAATCACTTGAAAGCGCAGGAAGAGATATCCTCATTGCAGCAATTAGTGCAGGGTATGTAACACCTAAACGTATTTCACAACGACTTGCTGCATGTTGCTTTCCAGATACACTGGAGGAATCTGCATTATGTAAGGCTGAATTAGAATCAGTGAAAGAAAATTGCAATCGGCTATGGCAAGAAAATCGGGAATTACGCGATGAGCTGCAACAAGCCGCTACAAGCAGCTTGGGTCCGCAAATGCTTAATCAAGTGAAGAAAACGTTTGCACGAAAATTGGGAGGAGATTCCAATATGCCAGAAATAGTTGATAACAAAAACAGCAATAAAAATTTAGTAAGTTTAAAATAAAATGTTAATGAGTGTAATTATGTATTTAGTTTTGAATATTTATTTTGTGCTCGTAGGCCAATGAGGATGCCGAAGTGCTACGCTCAATTGTTGTACAGCTGCAGGAGGAAATGCAGGCATTAAAAGAAAAACTGCGCGAAGCCGATGAAAAAATCCAGTCAAAAGAGAGTCATATTACAACAGCAACCGTTATAAACGATATTATGAGTGCTGATAATANTGATGAAAAAATCCAATCAAAAGAGAGTCATATTACAACAGCCACCGTTATAAACGATATTATGAGTGCTGATAATACTTCCTCGAAACATAATGTAGCCCTAAACAAATCCACATCAACAGAAGTGCTGGACACTTGTGATAATTGCAATAACTTAGATCAGAAACTACAAGAGCTAGTTCGTAAATTAAATGAAAATGAGCAGACAATTACAAAATTGAATGAAGATTTAGCAGCAGCAGGTGAAGAACTAAAGAAAGAAGCTGCTCTACGTAAGGACCTCGAAGATCAATGGCAGGAAAAACGAGAAGCGCATAAAGCAGAAGTGCAATTGCTGCGCGAACAAGTGAAATCAAACGAAGAACAGTTATTGGACCTACAGCAAAAATTTCTAGAAACCAAAGACCATACGATGCGACTGTTGCAACGCATTAGCGACGATCGCGAGCGCGTGAATAAACATTTAGAAACGTTACAAGCGGACAATGATTTCCTCTCAGGCCGCTATCTCGCAACTGCGGACGAAATTGAGAGTCAATATATAAATCTTCCAAATACGGTGGAAGAATTACAAGAACTAATTTTACGCCAGCAGCACGAATTAATACAAGCGCGTGTAGGCAGCGAATATGAAAAAAAGAAATGTGTAACCTCATTGGACGAAATTCAACTATTGCGCGAAAAATTGGACGAGAGCAATAATGAGCGACGTGCGTATGAGCGCAAGATGCAAACAAAGCTTAAATCTTTGCAGTAAGTGGTAGCAAAATTGGGCATATTTTAGTTAAGCGAAGATGCGTATAACTTTTGATAAAATAATTTACAGAGATCGGCTCACAGAGCATTTGCTGACCGTACAAAATCACGAGACTGCAAAGGCGGCACTTGAACGCAAAGAAGCTGAATTGAATCGGCAGATATCGGAGATACGTGTAGAAAATATCGAATTAAATGAGGCTAATGTAAAATATTCCCAAACACGTTAATTCACAAACAGCATTAACCTTATTTTTTTTTTTTTGCAGGAAAAATTAAATAAAATTAATTTTGAAAACAAAGCCAAGATTAAAAATTTGCAAGATGATNTTAATTTTGAAAACAAAGCCAAGATTAAAAATTTGCAAGATGATCTAGCCACAAGTGAGCAAGTACAAAAGGATTTTGTGAAGTTGTCACAGACACTGCAGGTATGCCCAAAAAGAAAAAAACGCTTAACATAAAATTATTATTTACCGAACACAATATTGTAATTGCCTAAACAGATGTCACTCGAGCAATTGAGACAAGCGGACAAAGATGTACGCTGGCAGGACGATGATGACATTGACAATTGCCCAACATGCAGTACCTTCTTCACCGTTACGGTGCGTAAAATACATTGCCGCCATTGCGGACAAATTTACTGTGACAAATGCTTAACAAAAACTGTGCCATCTGGACCACGTAAACGTCTGGCTCGTGTCTGTGATATATGCCATACACTGCTCACACCAAATACTGCACCATACTTTAGTCACGAAACCGTAAATGCAACATAAGCTTTGTATAAAAAAATTTAATTTTAAAACTAGTTTGAATAGATTTAGGTAGTTAGTATGGTTTAATAAAGAATTTCATGGCTCGCATGCCAAATGTTAATTGAGAATATGAACTTGACCCCATTCTCAGCGTAATTCAGTAAAATTGTATATCATAACGAAAGTAACTATGCATGCATCAAACTAAAATATTATGCTAGCAGTAGTTTCATATTCCTTAATTATTTCATAAATTATAAAAAATTTATGCGTTTCCAATAAATATTCAAAATATTTTTTTTGTTATCGTCGTTAGCTAATATGCTATGTTTAAGTAATTTAAGTGTATGAAATTTATTAAAACGTTAAAAAGCGGGAAATAAAATAATTTTTGTC
>JXPQ01016589.1:135-18480 GCA_001014675.1 Ephydra gracilis
GCCGGGAAGATGGCAAAAGGTTATCGAACAAAATGGAAATTATATATTTTGATTAAAGTTCATTCTATGTTTTATTAAAAATGCATTTACTTTCTTTTAAAAAATCCGCAATTACTTTTTGGGCAACCCAATATGTAGGATACTGCCAATGAGGATTCTAACAGCCAAGCCCTCTTTAGTTGCATTATGAATGATCTAAAGCAATTTTCAAAAAAATTCTGACCGAAAATAAATTCGCAAATTGAATAAAACAAACATATGTTTTAGAAACAAAGTTTTGTAATGATGTCCTGTACACCGATAAATTCTATTATTACTCATTCTTATGCATATACTTACTTTTTATTATACCTAAAAAACGCATAAAAATCAATGAAACGTTTAAATTGGTTGATACAAAAATTGTAACAATTCAAGTTATTGCTTTCTACAGAAAGTAGTAGTTATTTCCAATAGCACATTAAAACAAATATTGTTCCATGCACCACTGTCTTTACAAAAAATACAAGCTCAGCAGGAAATCAATGAAATAATCCGAAGATAGTGTGAATTTTATGTACTATTGCCAAGGTCCCAATTTGAATGCAGATGTAGCCTGAATGTACGTATAGATTTAAACTTCGATCTAAAAATTTCCAAGGAATATGTGTGCCAAATTTAGCTAACTTAGTATAAGCCCTAATTTCTAGTGTTTTCTTAAACATTGGGTATAGGGGGCGTTTATTATGCTTTAGCCTTAACATTTTTTTATTTTTGGAGCTTGAAAATTTGCAAATATAATTAGTTTGCATCTATTCATTCACCAAACTATATCATATTATTTCAATCTGTAAAAGTGCCGAATTTTATACTGAAAAATTAAGATTTGAGCAAAGCATCAACTTTTTGTTATATATGTCGTCAATAAAATTGGCAAATTACGTATTGATTTTGGTCATACGTTTGTAACACCCAGATCGATGTAACACCCAGATCGTTTCAAATCCTATCAAAATACATTCCGATATGCGCATCCGTCCGTTCATCAGTTCGTAAGCAGAAACTTAAAAGAAATATATCAGAAAGATTAACAAAATTTGGTACATTCGTTCTTTGGAAAAATGTTAGATCGAAGTTGAAATTGGTTAAAGATTCGATCAATGTTTAAGGCACTCCCAGTACACTTATTTATTCAACATTACAAGAGTAAGCCTACTGCTGTTGCAAGAATTGATTTTTTTCAGTAAGATTTCGAAATCGAGTAATAAAAGTTTTCATGCTGTAAAAATTGTTATGATTGAATAAAAATCAAGGATACTTCCAGAACACCGTTGAAGACCGAAAAAAGGCTTTTTGCTGAATAATGCATAGTTATCATTCAATTTTAACGAAATATCAGTATTGGGTGAACACAAATATAGTAAATGTGTGAACCAACCATTGGCTTAATCGGATACAAATCAAAGGCACCTACAGTACACTTTGTGATCTGTATAGAGACTTTAGTACTGAAGTATGCAGTTATGGTTTTATTTCCAAGGAATCAGATTATTCGGGGAACATTAATGCGATTAATCTATGTACCAGGATTGGACTTGATTTAGTGAAAACCACAGATGCGTATAGAACACCTACGGGGTCCAGTATAAGCTTTAATGCTAAATTACGCAAATTTCATAATTCAGTTTAAATAAATGTAATCAACGTGTGTACCAATAATGAAGGTGATACGATGAAAATCAGAAACTTATGCGGTCCATACAAACAGGTTCAAAAATTTTACGGCAATTTACAAAAAAAAAAAAATAAGTATTTTAAACTGATGTATTGACCGACTGTAAATTAAAAATTAAATCGAATGAAATATTTCTAAAGAGATTTCGACGAGGATCCGAAGAAATTTGTTTGTTTCCTTTTAAAATTCAAATTTTTATCAAGTCATTTACTCATATTATACATGTTATGTTTCAGTGCTTAGTAGTAACTTCAAATTACTTAAAAACCATATAATCAAAAATATTAAATGAGGCCTGGAAATAAAATTCAAGAAATGTCAGTGGAAACAATATACTTTTGATCAGTACTCACAGCTTAATTAAGTAGCGAGTCTGTGCAGTGGGTTGAGCGTTTTCGCAGCAATTTTGCAGTCGCCATACATACTGATCAGTTGCCTAGTTACCATGACAACGTACGTCTTATTCAAGCGTTCTGTTTTCTAATAGTTATTCTTGTTGAATGTCTAAGCCTTCCATCCAAATTTTTTCCATTAGTTGTTATTTATTCAATTGTTTCTGCTAATTTTTACAAGAAAAAAACTTCTGCAATTTGAGGTGCAAAGAGTCTACAAGCAATCGCAAAAAATCAAAGTTCAAAATTTCAAGCCATTTGATAATTAATCGTTTAAGGGGTATTACCTTTCGAGATTCTATCTTATTCTTATTGTGTAAGTTAATCATAAATGTATCTTTTATTTTCGTTGAAATATAGAACTAAATAGGTAACTACAAAGACGCGCTTCAAATGAAATTGCCCTTCATTTCCGCTTTGTTTCCAGTACAAATTCTTTTATTGTGAATTTAAACTTCTTATGTCTCATATTATATATATAGTCAAAATTAAGTACCTGGAAAAATATTTACCTTTTTGAAATTGTTCTTTCAAGCAAAACTCAAGTCTCAATTAGGGGAAATCCAGTTGACCACATGAGCTGCAAATAAGCTTTTAATTCAATGATATTTAAATGTTTTGCAAATTCAGCTTTCGAAAATGGTCATGATTGCAATGAAACCACAGACCAGTAATTTGGGGGGCAATGCCAAATTCGACATCTGCATTAATAAATTAATTTAACAAATAATTTTCAACTGATTGCATGATATTTTAATAGATTAATGATTTATCAAAACGGCTAGGCAAAAGAATATCGAATTCTTGGTCATTTATCAGCTAATAATCAAATATTCAAAATTTAATTAAAAAATTATTTATTTTATTGTTTTGTTTTCCCTTATTATTCTTTCGTTAATGACTTTGTTTAATATAAAGTATGTGCGCACGACTTGCCTGTAAGTTGCAGAAACTCACTGCCTTCGAGAGATTCTGAAAAAAGAGAAGAGAAGCTGATCCTGCAATGGAAAAAAATATGAGGTCATAAGTGCAGTACATGATAAAACCCATTGGATCTTATCAGTTCAACTTCCGTTATAATAAATCTACAATCGTCCATGTCTGCAATTTACCCCAATCTTTACAGGACATTCACGAAAAGTAAAGTAACACAAACCAGCTTTTGACGGATTCAGAGATCGCTTTTGACTTTGTGTGGTTTGTGGGACTGAAATTGACTGAAAGGTGGTTTGTTCCTATCCTCCAAGGTATCCTCCAAGACTTGAGAATAATGAGGACATAATCACAAATCCGATTTTAAATTTTATTTCTTTCTTCTAATCCATCCTTCCTGGCCGGAGCCCTCAAAAGACTCGAAGAGATCTTACAGGCCATGAGGAGGAATTCTCCGCCGCAAAAGTGGGTGAATTGGCTGACTAGGTTAAATTGATTTGAAAAAAAATCTATCCCACAAAATCTGTAACAATCCTAAGCATAAGCGGATAAGATAATTGCAATTTAATTTGATTCATTCAGATAAAAAGATATTTTTTATTATAAAAAAACTCATGATTATTGGAAATGAGCGCATTTCACACAAAATTTAGGCAATTTAACACATAATCACATATTTGGTGATAGTAATCCAGCGAACCAAACTGATTTCATTAAAACGAACCCTTCAAAAGAGAATAGCAACACTAAGCACAACACCACCAAAAAAATGTGTCCGATGTAGGAAATGTTGCCAGGTAATTCGTCACTTTTTGGCATGCGTTAAAAAATGCATCACCCAGATAATGTTTAACATCAATCAAAACTGAAAGCAGAAGGGCATGCAGATTAAAAGTAATTGAAAGCACCTAAAATAGCACGAATGCAGTTTACAACAATGCCAACACAGGCATGTGCTATTGTTTCGATCATTGTAACATCAGCAAGAGACTACATTTTTTCATACTTCGACTATTGTTACATGTTGTTACAAAACAGCAATATGATAACAAAGAAAATTAAGATTTTAATATTAAAAAGGGAAAAGCAAAAAGTTACGGTCGGCTTTGGCTGCAGTGCAATACGCTACGCTACGAAATTGTTAGATACAGAAAAATCAAAAAGTAAAATAATGCATCAATCATGCTCGTTTTTAATAGATACGTTGAGTATATTAGTTGCAGACCACTTACAAAAATATCTTCAATTTAATTGGCGCGTTTCGCAAATTTCGCATAAATCCCTTTTTTGGCCGACAAACCGTTCTTAACAGGGGTTACACACTTAGTTACAAAATTGACAAATATCAAATATTAAATTTTAAGCCTGCAATGGGCGTGAGCCAACAATTTTGAGAAAAGAGGTGTCCTGGATGTACATGGTTTTACCAATCCCTGTGGCGATAGTGATTATATCGGTCAATATTTTGGTAAGTCTACAATTGATCGTGCTGAGTGTTCGAATCGTATGACCAAAATTAATATGCACTGTCCAAAATTCATTGGCGACGCACATAAAAATATAAGGCTAATAAACGGTGCGAAATGGAAGTTGCACATTGTGACAGCAACAAATACATTGCTGTGTAACTGAATGAAACATCTGTCCGTGCTTTGTTGATTTTGTCTATTTGCAGGCGCAGTCAACCACTTGAAACACCCCTTTTGTGTGTCCTGTACCACATACGGGCTGTACGGTTGCGTGCGCGCATGCTTACCGGCCTGCTTGAGCACTTGCACTTTTGAATATTTACAGAACAAATAATACAAAATAATTATCATTTGGCGTTTATTCTTTACGAGTACATAAATATCAATGAAGTACCATTCGCTCTTACATTATTTTTGCGTAATTAAAAGAAAAGATTGAAACCCCGTTACCCGCAGTTGCGCAGAGATATTTTGGAACCAAGCCAAGGGAAACAGTTTAAAGGGTTTTGAAATATGTATTTAACCATGGAATTCCATGAACTGTCTCCGATTCAATCCATACAACAACAGGTCCACAATATTAAACAAGACTTACAAGCCTCGAATGTGGTCATTCAAAAAATTTGTTAAGCTCTAAATATATTTATTTTTTTAATTTTCATTTCCTTTTATTCAGTCATAAAGGAAATTCGCACACATGCATAGAAGTATTCTTGGTGGTTTTTATGAAATCGCTATAGTGTATATTAGTTTTGGCCATACGTTTGTAACATCCAGAAGCAGCAGGTAGACGAACAAAATTTGGTATACGTATTCTTTGATGTTTAGATCCAACTTCAAATTGGTCAAAATGCGTCAGTATTTCGGGTACCCCCAAGTACACCTATTTCTTCAAAATTACGGGATTTAGCCTACTCTAGCCTTTAGAATTGATATTTTTCAATGAAATTTGAAAATTAAGCAGAAAATTAAAACAAGTAACCGTGTTCCATAAATGGTTATGATTGCATATACAAATCAGGAGTACTGCCAGTACACCTATAAAGTCCCAAAAGTGGCTTTATGCAGAATTTTCCACAGTTACCATTTCCATTTAACGAAACTTCCTTATACAGTGAAGATAAATACGAATAGTGTGTGTACCCAAACGTGCTTGATTGGATAACAATTAGCGGTACCTCCAGTACACTTATGTGGTCTCAGTAGACTCTAGCGTTAATGCTGAATTATGCACGGTTACCTTTTAAATTAGACGAAATTGTATTGAGTGAATATTTATATAATGGATGTGTGTGGAATTGAATGAATGAAAATGAGGGATGCCTCCAGTTGACTTATGCAGCTCAATAGAGGCTTTAATGCTGAATTATGCATAATTATTTTTTTTAATTCAACGAAATTTCAGTATTGAGTGAATATGAACACAATCAAGGTTTAAAACAACATGGGATTGATCTTATGAAAACTTAGGAACCCTCCAGTACACCTATGTGGTCCCAATAAAGGCTTTATTGCTTAGTCATGCATAGGTTACATTTAAATTTAAGAAAATTCCAGTATTAAGTTAATGACTGTAATGAATGAACGTACTATTGATTCATTCAAATTAGAAACCTATGTGATCCACAAAAACGGAGTACAAAAAATTTGTCATAATTAATTAAATTAATCCAGAGTCATTTATGGTACTGTGATTCTCGAACAATGACACTGTGCGGATAAAATAACGGTTGTAACACTTTATTTATTACGTCCTCAATAAAGGTTGTAGCATTAAGTAAGCCGGAAGTATGGTTTCATGCTTCAATAGGTCCTTAGCAAAGGTCAATCCACTTAATTATTCCCTTAAGTATCTGGCATAAATTTGTAGTGATATGTGATACGATACGGGAAAAAATAGAACATATGCAACAAGAAATCAGAATTTTTTAATTTTGTGGCCAAGAGAGAAGACCAAAAAGCTTCCGAGCGAGTGCCAAATAATTCCGAAAATGAAAAATTCCTTAGGCTATCAGCAACGTTGTTATATCGAAACCCCCCGTTTCATTTGTTTAAATTTTGCTGCACAATTTGAACTGAGAGTACCTGTTCATGTTAGACTAAGTTATAGCAGGAACTAAAAATTCTATTAACGAATTTATTATATGTTGAAGATAGCGTAAATACGTTTATAATGTGTGTATTCAAAAAAGAGAGAGGTAATTGTCATAATTCCCTTGTTAAAGTTCAGCCAATTATCGTTCCTCATGCTCCTCATATATTAAGTTTCAACCTTGTTTGGGAGAAATGTAAAGTCGTCTATTGCTTGATCGCACTGGTGTGTTTTAAAAAAGCTGCAAAGGCTTTAAACAATAAGCTTAAAATAATGAATGATTAATGAACGCACTTAATAAATGCTTAAATTTTACTAAGGAACACGCAAATTTTGACTTGGTCAAGATATTAATCCTTGTTCGATAGACGGTAATGGACGATGGACGGGATGGATGGAAGAGACTACGTATATTTAAGTCTGGGATTGGGTATTGGCAATGAAGTCTTTCATCTTAAAGATGTTTACGGTTTAAATATTGCAGATTCTCAAATATTTTGGAATTTTTAATTTTTCAATATGATCGTTGTTTACGTTTCGGTGCAGTTATCTTAATCGCCGTTGAGACATGGTTAAGTGCCGAAGTTGTTAACAGATGGGCTAAGAAATACGTTGACTAACAAACACATGACGCTTCTGATGATTTTTAATTAAACCTTACCTTCAAACAATTATTACAGTTTGTGGAATACAGCATTTTGAGCCACTTCTGATTGTTCAAACAAAATGGATAAAAAAGAGTTTTGCGTCTAAATAAAGCGTCTCTGTTAAGTGAAGTACGTATGAAACTGTTAGACCCTAGGCTTGAGTTCATAAACATCATTCAGAATTCAGATTACGGGAAATCAGCCATTAGGAAGTGGTTTTTTAATTCTTCAAACTAGGCGAAATGAGCAGTGAGAGCAGAACATGCAGTAGAAGTATGAAGAAGGCTGTTTCGAACGAAAATATAAACCAATTCCACAAAATAATTTTGGGTATACATGTCATGAATTTGATTAATATAATCAGGCTAAAGAGATATTAAAGTTGATATAAAACATGGCTCCATCCCTTCACACCAGAATCAAAATAATCTTAACCTGAGTATACTGAGTTCGAGCGTGTAAAGACTCAACAGACAGCTGGCAAGGCTGTAGAAAATTGAAAAGGGAAAACTCATCAACAGCGACTCTTAGGTAGCACTTTTAGAGCGATTGATTGACGAAATCGTGGAAAATTGCAAAATTTTACGGAAAAGTGAAGAAAAGTGCTGTTTTGTCAGGATAATGTATTTTGTTATAAATAAATGAACACTATGGTCTTCAGCTGTTACCATCATCGAATTTTTCATATTCTGAAACTTCAAATGAATGCTGGCTGTAAAGAAATATCCCGTCGATGAAGAGGTAATCGGTTAAACTGAATTTTTTGAGGCTTAGCATGACTTGAACTATAAAGAAATCATCGAAAAATTTCCAGATGACTATAATCGCTGCACTGGTCTCGAAGGGAACTTTTTTTAATAAAAACATCTTTTATCGAATTATTTTTAATGCTACGAATATTGAATTCTTAAACTTGAAATTACAATTTAATTTAAATCAATTTTAAACCATATACGCTGTTGAAATATCATTATTCTAATAGATTTTTTAGTAATAGATACCTATATAAACGATATCATTATTTGAGGTGAATTCAACTTACCTAGCATTTCTGGGTGATATCAAATGACACATATATTTACCTTTGTCTGATGGTCTGGAATTGTGCTAATATTTTGTCATTCAAATAACTAATAAACTACTTCATCAAATTACTGACTTTCACAAATCAATTTGTAAATAACTAGATGTTTAATTTGTGGATGATGGTCATGAAGCCATCCGTTCACTTTGCCGTTGCCTTTAAAATACGGAAAACTTGGGCAAATATCTTTTGCATGACATTTACTTTGTTGTCTCTTGTTCTGTTAATGTCATTACTGTTACCTTTTTCTTAAAAATACTTACGACGCTATAACGAATCATCCTGTTGCGACCACTGATTAATCTTCAATTTTGTCGTGGCTCTGTCGACGCCGGTGACAATCAACTGCATAAAATCTTCAATGGATTTATTCCAAAAGAAAAATTTTAAATTCTGCAAGTATCACTGATTTTAACAGAGAAGCTCAGTTTCGATATTACTTCAATAAAATTTAAAATTTATCTGCAAAATCTTCGAACTTTGTTTTTTAATGAGTAGTATGACTCTGAAGCCGCTTAGTTAATAATATAAACTTTTCGATTACAATTATGGCAATATATTTGAATTCTTAAAATTTTTTCAAGTTGCCAATCAGCTGGATATTTATATTCGAGAGTTTGGGTCTATCGCTCTTCAGTAGTATATGTGATTCCTTTAATCATGTTTTTCTTCTTAAATTGAAACTATACCTTCCGGAGTTATTCAATGGTTTAAATATCTTTGAAATCGCAAATTTTTCCGAAAACCTGCAACAGTTCCTTTCTTGTTCGGCTCCATAATTCCATACCATGTCATGTCATGTCTCGTCGACGAATGTTAATCGATTTGTTGGAATTTTATTCTTTTTATTACGTACGACTTATTTTACTTTTGAGAACTATGCTCTTGAGACGATCTATTTGTTTAAAGATCTGCGTGCAGTGCTTGATTCTTAGCTCCATTTCGTTGGAGACATTATAAATCATGCAGTACCTAGTAAGTGTTCACGTCGATGGTTCGTCCAATATATATACGTCTAATATATTACGTCGAACAGAACGAGATTTGTGCACTATGCAGATGGTACTGCAACAGAGGGAGCATAAGGCTCCACATGGACTAGACCCGGGCTTATATCGCTTCCCTCGTGGAAATACAGGCGAACGGTGCGTGGTATACCTTTCAATCTATGTTCCTTTAGGAATTTCACCAAATTTCATTCCATCAAGACTAGATTTTTATTGTTCAAATATCCTATACAAAGAATTTTACCACCATCAACATTGAATATATTAATCAAATTATGGTGTTTTTGTAAAAAAATTGCTTTTGCTGCACTTAAACTGCAAAACCGTTTCAATAGTTGATTAGTATAATGTTCTGTAGTTATTTCGTTTTCGGGGTGGTTGTGGTTTTGGCGACAAACTATTTAGTTAGGAGTTCAACACAGCCAGGTATCGTTTCTTAAAATCAACGCCTTTGGCTCCAGTAAAGCTGCAAGGACAATCTTTTCAGAGTTTGGGATTTATATGGAAAAAATCGTTTAAAAAAATTTGTTTTTCTTTCTTATTAAGCTTGATAGCAACATTTTGAAGAGTAGGTGTGATTTGGTGTGACAAAAAATGTTTTTTCTTAGTAAAATTTGCTGCAACGAATTAGTTTGAAGAACTTTCTCCAATGGAAATAAAAACTTTATTTTATATTTTAAACTTTATTCTTCGTATTATTGTGAATATTTTCAGAACGAAACGGCTTTTATAAATGAACACTCAACATTTAATCACAACCAATCAAGCAAATGAAAGCACTCTTGGTGCAATTTCTAGAATTTAAGATATCACATACTTCCTTTTCATTTCTGAGCCTTCTATAATGAATGCTAATGTTATGTTTTTCTCAAGAACATTCCGAAACGAATTTCCATTGTCCCATAAATAACGCAATTAGGAAAGAAAATTCAAATTGCGTCTTTCTATTAAATGGATTACAAGGAATTTCAAAGGTGAATGAATGAAATTTATTTAAGGCGCGTTTGTTGCATCTGTCGCTTGTTAAGGGTTGAAGCAATACAAATTTGAAATGTCGCCTAAGTAACACTGTGCACTTGAATGGTACGAAAAACAGGATGTTCAAGTTTGTTTAGATTGATCGTTGACAGGATTATTAGGATTAAATTGGCAAAAAAGTCAAAGGAAGTCACTTCGTTAAGCTATAAATATACACAAACATCTTATATTTCCAATGAACTTAGGTAAAAAAGAAATCGAAAAACGTTTGCAAATATTTCCCACTTGGTATAATTCGTTAACTAAGCAGTCAAGCGTTTTTTAGCAGACAACATCACTTGGTCCTAATAAATATTAATTCTTCAAATAACTTTCATATATATTCCCATAAAAACCTGCATAAAAATCAGTTCATAGCAGCACATTACACAAGTGCTTAATTACTTAAGGCATGAATAGGTCTGCAGACTTAATGCGGACTATCATTCCATGAAACATTGAGCCATTGGTTTTAAACGAGTATAAAAAATACACTCCATATAATTATTGACTCTTTCGCAACCAATAAACTCATGTTCTTTCGTCTACAGCGAAGAATTTCAATGGAAAACTTTTTAAACGAATCAGTCAGTTTTGGAGTACATTCAGTTTAAATAGAATGATAGTATTAAACGAGATTGTAAGTTGCATGCATGGCATCAACTTGCTTCGGTTCTTATATGATATAAGTCATTGCTTAAATGATGAACTCCAAAGATAGTTCTAAGTCACAAAAAACAGTTTCTGTGGGCCCCGACTAGAACGAGAGAAATGAAAGTGTTGCAAATTGGACTAAATTCACAAATCTTTTCCAAGAATGAGTGCGAATAGAGATAAAGGCAGAAATATATCAGTTATGGACGTCGTCTCGGGGAAGACTTTAGGCTTTTTGGTGATTACAAGAATAACTTATTGACATTTTAACACACTTTCCCCAAAATGCTGTTGAATACTGTAGAAAAATGTATTGACAATGTAGAAAAAATGTATACACATGTTTTTTCTTTGTAAACAATAATTGATGATCTGTTGTTATTGTGTAATGGCACAACACATACTTTCCATGCATTAAAGCTGCATACAAGGTCCCAGGAATAAATCATTCATCAATATATAGAATTTAAATTAAGCAAATGTATACAGAATATGACTTTCTCAAAATAATATTCAGTATGCTATTAGTTTTCAGAAACTACAGATGCATCTCTCTTTCATATTAATTACTGTTTTCATCTGTAATTTTTGTTCGTTTATTTGTAAAGCTGAGGGTTAAGGAAACTTAAATCGTATGTGATAAACAATTCAAATATATGATCAAATTAGGGACTTACAGTCTTATCAAGTAATATCATTTTTTTGAAAAATTTACTTCTTAATTACGATCTTGTGAAGTTCTTGGCTTCATCAATGCTGAGAAGTGGTTGTTTCGTTAATTTGGAACTTACCGCCAGTTGCGCATCGTTAGCCTTAAGATGTCGGGCAACATTCAGTTCTGCCAGCACAGGTTTGAGCGATTTGGGAGAACTACTTGTTCCGAGAGAGGCCTCTATTATAAATGATATCGTCAGTAAACATTTAAATTATAGAGCCAAAATTCTTTCAAGCATAATACTACGTTTGTTTTCAAGTTTGTACTGGTATCTATGTAGATGACGTATGTAAGCTTGCACATTGATACAAACCTACCAAATGCATCTTCTGTAAAAGGAGTCCACATTGTTTGCAGAAGCGATCATGCATGTCATGCATTCCGCTGAGGTACCAGCATATCCAGCTGCCTTGTTTAACTGGAGCCATGAGATGTCATTGGCCACGTCCTTACATCTACATTTCTAATTTACGTAAGTATTGAAGTGACCAACATCGCTATCGAGCTGACAAAATTTACTAAAAATATTACATAAACATTTACACAAAGTTAAGTGAGTAACTACAATTTTACCCATGTGCACTCGAGCGCAAAGTCCATTAAAAGTACGCACAAGCGAAAATCGTTAAATATTTAAGCGCATGCCGATTGGATCTATGTACGACCGAAAATTTAGCGAAATAACTATAATTGAAAAAAGGGGTTGTTTTTAGAAAAAGTGCCTTGATTCAGTTTGGCATTAAAATTCATTTAAATATTAATGTGTATTTAAGACACCTCTAGAGCGAAAGAATGATTTATACCCAGCAATGCGAATTCTGTGCAATGAATACATTGACTCTTTAATCACTTATACAATAATAAAAAATTAATTATGCTAATGCACACATTTGGCATGTGCCATACTGAATATGCTCTTCATAAATCATATGTTGAAGACAATATCATAAACCAAATTGGGAACTGCAAATTTAAAAGCAATAAATGACAAATAAAATTTTTTTGTATTATTTGTTTATGTACGAATATGATACGGGTGATGTAACTGTATTTAAAATGCACCATGCAAATATTTGTTATTTGAATCTTCAGGGAGAAGATTTTGCATTGGTTTTATAGTAGGAGCCGAGCCCCAAAAGGCAACCATTTATAACATTGAAAGCAATTGAAAATCTGACTGTCGATTTGGGCTGAATCTACTTTATGCTACTGTTAAAAACATTGAAGATACAACGAGAAATTGTTCGGCTCGGAACTCAAATAAAATGGAACTGAACAAAATTAGTTTTTCAAATACAGAATGTACCCTACAATGTATTAGATGCTATAATAAGATATATTTACCATCCAATCCTTATTGGAAAATGGATTGATAATACCGATTTAAGTCAAAATTGTAATTGTTTACACCCAGTTTTAGAAGACGCATTTATCATATTTATTTTTAAATTTACTGAATGTATACGATGATTTTAAATCCTCTTTTTGAACCTATCTCGACTTATTGATAAATAATATTATCAAACTCCATTATAAAATAAACTTAAATTCTTTGAGTACTGCTAATTTTGCTTAAAACCCTCTTTTCAACCCAAATAGTTTTGTTTGAAGTACTTCTGGGTTTCATGCAGCCATGTTCAACTATATAGATTTTCTCATATCCAACCTTATTTTGAATTTTTAATTAACTTTATCATCTTATAAGACTGAAGTCGAGAGCAAAGAGATGTTTTGAAAGTTCCATGCTTGAATATTCAATCCTTGCTTATAATTTCTTCTTAAAGACATACATGGGCATATAATTTTCAGTGGTTATTCTGATTGTATTGGTTTACATTTTCATAAGTAGTCAAAAGCTCGTTTTGAGCGTTATAAACGTATGAACAATACTTATATCCACTTCGCCAATTACTGTATAAAAAAGGAAATTAATAAAAATACAAAAATATTATGAAAATTTTAAATGTATTGGACATTTTTTCAAATTTTTAAATGCTGATGATTTCATTTTTGTCAAATTACCTTCAATTATGACCTGGTTGGTTTTTCCAAGTCTTATGGCCTATCCTAAAATGTTCAACAAAAAATTACTTTACTCTGTGTATTTGTAATTGATCCCATGATTTCTAACATTGTGTAAATTGGTCTATATTTTCACTTAAACGGGGTGCGAACTCCAATTTTGTATGTTTATTTATTATACTCGTAATACAACTTAAAAATTGTACTTTAGTTTTGTCAATACATTCATAACGTCTAGAAAGGGTAATCGGAGTAACATAAAAATATAAACCGATGTTATTAGCATTGATCTAGCCATGTCCGTCTGCCAATCCAACAGTCCGTCATGCTGTAAGCAAAAACTATAACGCCTTCTTTAGCATATTTATCTCAGGTTTATTCACTACTTTTGCTATATATATTCTATGGAAATAGGTAAAATTAAAGACGTAATGCAATAAGCATTATAATCTCGGGTAGATTCAGTACACCTCTTTATTTAAAACTGGAGAGTTGGGGACATTGCAGACGTAAATTGGATTTAATAGCACTTAAAATTTCTCCCAAAATGAACATGATAGCATCAGAATCTGAGGGAGTTCCAATACAACTACGCAGTTCCAAATGCCAATGAAAAACAGAATAAACAACATATATCAATTAAATCAAACGAACTTTCATAGTTTGAAGGAAATAAATATTACAATTGGTATACCAAAACTGAGAATGCTTGGATGAAAACCAGATGTACCCCCAGTACACTTTTATATTCAGAATTAAGGATTTAAAACTGAATTAGCCATGCTAATAAATTTAGTTGGACGAAGTTTCATTAAAGATTGAAATAAAATATTAACAATAAATAGACGAAAACATTCGTGGTTGAATCAAAATAACTTGCATTTCTTTCGAGTTCTTACAATAAAGCAGTTTTTAATAAATTTTGCCTTTGTTTCTTTGGATCTTAAATTAAACCAGTTGGTTTCCCGACTTTTCTGTTTTCAGCAGTAATATTAGTTTTAACGCAACGCAGACTGCCCTAACTGTCACATTCTAATGTGTATTCACTTACACATAATAAATTTGGGATTTTCTTAAAAGTTCATATTCATGGTTAAGTCTCTAAAAAATTTTTGATCTGAAACTTAAAACTTCATTATAAAATATAAGAAATGGTGTAATCAAAAATTTGAAGTAAACCTGTCAAGCATTCATCTTGCATGATACTGGGAAATTTATACTACAGCAGGTCATAAGATAAAACATACAACAGACATCGACTATCGTAAATGCTCTTTTCTTCATTTTCACCACCCTGCTCCGGCGACAACCAGCAGGTAGTGCACATTTTGCAAACCACTGTTCGAAAGTATAACTGGTAGCTTTTATAAATTCAAAGTTTTACTCGCCATTGTAAAAATGGGCATTTAGTTATTCTAGACCATTAATGGAACCAAAAAATGGTACTTTTTAAAAGAGATTGGAGACACATGTAGGTGTTAAACTTTCGATGGTTAGTCGTATTCGTTTAGTCTTCAACTCAAAAACCCAGAAACCCATGGTTAAAATCGAACATATATGCTTGACATGAACCTTGGAATAAGTATGTGCGAAATATATATATATATATTCATAATTCTACATAGTAACAGTAAGAAAAAGCTTTAAGACTGGCTATATAATAAGTAATCGAAGGAAGCGTTTACCACATAAATCAAACTATGCAACATGTTTCGACTTTTGGAAGATTGGTATTTGTCGCACATAATACAGCGCACCTAAGAAGCGAGAAAAAGACTTATGACTAAGATTTTTTATCCGAAAAACACTTTTGTATGAATTACTCCATAATTTCCAAGAAATCAAGAAGTATATAAAGTGTTCAGTTCAAGATCATATTAACCAGAGAAGGCTGTTTGCTTGTGTATGTGTTTCAATGCACAATCTTCAATTTGAAATTTATCTAACTTCGAAGAATGCTGTTTCGAATAAGCATTTATCCAAGATATCGAGGAAAATTTTTATCAGCTCCTTCAAACAAATGCGCAACTTAAAATATTTCAAAACGAAAAACAATTCGAACACACCTTAGCCGACAACAACGAAGATGCTGGATGCTGTGTCACAAAAACAAGTTAACCCTAAACAACATTTCCTGCAATTGTTACGCCCAAATTTATTGGAAAAATATCAAATTATTTTGACTGCAAAACAATTACGGTTTGTTAAGTGTTTTTAAGAAAGATTGAAATGCGCATGTATCGGATTACCGCAAGCCAGGCTATTTTAGAAAGAGAACAAAATAAAACAGAAATGAACAGCAAACATTTAGGGAGCCATGCAATAACATTTGTGTATGGAGGACCCTTGCCAGAACAATACTTTATTTTTACTTTTGTTTGGCGTAATTTTGAGGCGGATTTTCACTTTATACTGATTTGTGAGCTCTGCCGGCGCGCATATGATAGACATTTAATTGTCCCTTTGTAGTGTACTTCATCAATGTTTACGGTCAGTCAACACAAGAGAGTAACGCGCATAGATACACAATTCAAATGACATTTAAATTGTTCTTTTCATTTGCAAACTCAGATAATAATCTTTCAATTTCCTTGTGTGTCAAAAAATAAAATCTATTAAAAGAAACAAAACAGTGTATACCGAGAGATGTAGTAATTCTTCATTAAGTTTGATGATTGCAAAATGCTTCAAACACGCCTACCTATCTAACATTGTAGCAAAGGTGTGTGTTTGCTAATCTTGATCTTTCAAATTTCAAAAGGCTTAGTTTTTAAGAACACTTAGGGGAAATTAAATTTTACTAGTGCAAGTCAAATGGTGTAACTCAAAGTTCGTACAGTCATAAGGAACAGTGACAGAGAAATTTAGAGATGGATTTTCTTATTAATCTTAATTAATTAAATTAAAATTGCAGCTTTCAGGTAAAATAATTTTGAAAATTTATTCAACAATATTAAAAAAATATGCCTGGTTCTGTTAATTTTAAGTGACATATTTGAAAAAAAGGATTCCAATTCTTTGCGTGAAGCAATTACGAATCATTACTACCAACTTAAATAACTAATAGAAAATATCTGTCTCTGCACTATGTATACTTTTCATGCCGATTGAGATATCACGTTGTTCTTGGGTACATAAATATTCAGCCGTTTCATTCTATTTTTGACCATACTTTCGNGCGTTGTTCTTGGGTACCCAAAATATTCAGCCGTTTCATTCTATTTTTGACCATACTTTCGAGGGAATATCATATGACAATTAGAAAAAACTTAGGCCTTTACCTAAATGTTGCATAATATACTTATTTGAATACAAATGAAATAATACATATTTTTAGAAAAGATGGAATTTATGAACTGATTGTATCCATTTTTGGATGTTTCATATAAAACAATTAAATAAATAAAAAAAATTTCAACTTTAAAAAAGAACCAAGCAATATACTAGTTTTAAGACAGTTCTTGGACGTTTGATTTCTGCCAAGTATTACGTATATAAATAACATCGTGCAGTTTTGATTTCAGTTAGTGCGTGCCAGTTAATTATTCTATTGTTTCTGACAACACCGCCCTTTTGACATGTTGTCCTTACGCATTTTTTCAGTATCCCTTATTTTTCGTGCTCCGAAAATGTTAACTATTGTGTCGAATAATGTGTTTTATTAACATATAGTTTAATTCATGCATAATATAATGCAGAATGTGGGAAAATGTCTTGATTGAAAAATTGGTCGGGTTAACATATAAAAAGCATTAAAACATAAATACGATGATACGAGTATTGAAATATTAAATGATCATATTGGTTGTATAAATAATAATGTAATGAAATATCAATTTTACAGTGCTTAATTATAGATATGCATCGGTATGACCAAATGCAACATTAAATGTTAAGTTATAACAGAACTGCATTCAGAATTTTCCGTTGCTAAGGGGTGACTTAATTTGTTGGAGACCACTGGCTGCAACTTGCTCGACAACATACAATGTTCGAACCAAACATGAATCTGATGGAGAATCGACAATAAAATTTTCTCATATAAGCGCATTCAATACGTAAAAATTCTAAATCTTACATTAATGCTTCATACTTTGCACTCATACCTGTATTTTATGCATTAAAAGAGTAATTAATAAATAATATCAATAACACCTTAACAAATGACCACATTTAAAAAATAAAAACCTTTCGAGATAGCTTATTTGCTACTAGTCCCGCTCGGAAAGACACCAAAATTTTACGAGCTGGTACTGAGCCAGCTATATAAACGATAACTCAATCCAGCGCAGTAACAATACCTTTCGTTTGAACCAGCTGATTATCATAAGCCATAGTGAACGATGATTCTTGTTATAGGAAGAGTCATATATTATTTGTCGAATTCTTCTCTTCAATCACCTAATGCAAGCTCAACAGATATTGAGAGGCAGGACAACCTACAGGTTTCATTTGGTTCTAGTCCCATCGGCTTCTCAAACATAAACAATATAACGATAATTTTGTGTTTTCTTCCACCACATCGTTGGTGAACACGAAAGTTATCACGGACTTATAGAAAATGGAGCCACATTCAAACACATAGCACAGATATTTTGT